>JAALGH010000016.1:90000-155811 GCA_011800155.1 Flammulina velutipes | reverse complement strand
TGAAGATCCTATGTACTACTCGATAACTTACAAAATTCGAGTCAGCTACCTCTAGGATCAGTGGTATGCCATGATTTGGTCGAACAACTGTTTAACCATACGGTTACGCTGCCCATACCAACTACCACGATCAACGTTGCAGCTGAAAGTGCTGACCTTCGAACCCTATGGCCCACGATCTTTGGGGCCGGCAAGAAGGAAAGTCTACTTGATAGCGGGTCCCAAATTGTATCGATGTCGTTAAAAGCCGCGCTTGAATTAGGAATCCCATTCGATCCTTCATTCAACATTATTATGGAAAGCGCCGACAAAGGACAAACCCGCACTGCAGGCTTAGCCAGAAACGTAGCATTTGACTTTGGTGGAATAACGTTCTATCTACAAGTTCATATCATCAGAGACCCTGCATACGAAGTCCTTTTAGGACGACCCTTTGATGTGATCTCGAGTATCAATACGACTACCCTTAAAGATGGTGCTGTCGTAGCGACTATAACAGATCCTAGCAATGGGAAGAAAATCACTTTGCCTACATACAAAGAGGGCAAATGCCTAGGTATCAGCAACCCGTGCTATACCGGTTTTTCTGCAACACTCGAGGAATTGATCGAGGATCAAGGAGAGGTTGCTCTAATCCTAAGTGATCAAGGGTCTCAGGGGATACATTTGGTGGAAACCTATGTGCCCGGAGATTCCCGGTCAACTTTCACAACCGAAGCCGTTACGAACCTATACCTAAGAAAATCCACAGAGGGTATTCACAATGCAGTAAACCCTTGCGCAATGAATATCAATACGAAGAACCGCCTGTAGCATACGATAGCACAGGAAGGGAATTTCCGGGGAATCAACGGAAAAATCCACGCAAGAAGATAGCGGGCTTCCATAAACAGGGAAACCTGTCTAATACGATAGAAACTTGGAGTCAGCCTTTAACAGACGATCAAAAGTATCCTCCAAGTTTTGAACAGGACTTAGCTAGCCATCAGTTGGATACAGCGAATATATTCTACGACGTTCCCGCAGAACTAAGTAAAGTGTTTAGCAATCTAACGGTTACACTACCTCCTGAAGCATGGGGCTCAGAACAAGTCAAGTTCCTAGAGCAAGTCAAACAGAAAGCCGCTCCTGTACAAGTGCTAGCTTCGAAGAAATATAAACCAGTGGCGTTGAAGGTCAAACCTCACTTAGGAACCTTACCAGACGAGTTCAGAATTGTGCGAAACATTGTAGGCGATCCCCTGGAGGGAATGCCTGTCTTGAATCCCAATCCACCTAAGTTTCAACCCACCGGGCGATACACGGAAGAACGAAGAGAACAAGTACAGAAGGACCATACCGGAAATTTCCTATGGCCTCAAGAACGAGATTTGATAGACGACCTCATGTGTAAGCAGAATGAAGGCTTTGCATGGGAAGAATCAGAGAAGGGAAGATTCCGGGAAGACTTCTTCCCGCCAGTAGACATGCCAGTCATACCTCATGTACCATGGGTACTAAGGCCAATCAAGATTCCTCCGGGAATCTTCAACGAAGTCTGCGCGATAATAAAGAACAAGCTGGACTCCGGCGTGTATGAGCCTTCGAACTCGTCATACAGGTCGCGTTGGTTCTGTGTAGTTAAGAAAGATGGCAAGAAACTTCGATTGGTCCATAGCTTAGAACCATTGAATGCAGTTACTATTGCGCATTCAGGCTTACCTCCCGCCACCGAAGAATTAGCGGAAGCGTTTGCTGGAAGAGCTTGTGGGGGTACCCTAGACTTGTATGTCGGGTACGACGAACGACACTTAGCGGAAAAATCCAGAGACATGACAACGTTCTCTACTCCGTATGGGGCATTACGACTCAAGACCTTACCCATGGGTTGGACGAATTCAGTACCCATCTTCCACGAAGATGTTACTCATATTCTCAAAGACGAAATACCAGCCTTTACTAGGCCTTACATAGACGATGTACCAGTTAGAGGGCCAGCTACTAGGTACCAAGATAAAGATGGCAACTACGAGACAATCCGTGAAAATAACGGAATCCGCCGATTCATATGGGAACATATGATCAACATGAATAGGATCATACAACGCATGAAGTACTCGGGGGGAACCTTTTCTGGACATAAAGCTATCATTTGCGCGAACGAAACCGTAGTAGTAGGTCATACCTGTTGCTATGAGGGACGTAAACCGGCAGAAGAACGAGTCAAAGTCATATCAGATTGGGTACCTTGTGAATGCTTAAGAGACGTTCGTTCCTTCCTTGGAACCGCAGGCGTTTTCCGAACGTTTGTGAAAGACTACTCTAAGAAAGCACTGGCAATGACCAGGTTGACAAGAGATGGCGTGTTGTTTCATTGGGGAGAAGAAGAACAAGCCTCGATGGACTCATTAAAGAGAGCCCTTGAGACAAGTCCCATGCTGAAGCCCTTGAACTATGATTGGGATACTCCGATTATATTATCGGTGGATACCTCTTATATGGCGGTAGGATTTTATCTTAGTCAAGAAGATCCTGAAGACCCTAAGAAACGTTACTATGCGAAGTTCCTATCGATCACTTTGGATGAGCGTGAGGCTAGATACTCACAATCAAAGAGGGATTGTTCGGACTTCACCGCGCATTAATGGCGTGCAAGTACTATCTATTAGGTTGTCGAAAGCTGAAGGTAGAAGTCGATGCAAAGTACATTAAGGGAATGCTATCAAACATCGACTCCCTTACCAACGGGAACCTACAAAGATGGGCAGAGGAGATACTCATGTTTCACTTCACTTTGGTACATGTACCTGGAAAAGTCCATGGTCCGGACGGACTGAGTCGAAGGGTGCCTGCACCTGAAGACATTATCATACCCCGTCCTCCAGGAGATGAAGAAGAAGACGAGCTGCCTAGCTTTGAGTATGAAGAACCTAACGACTTAGCGGACGAGGACAAGCCTCTCCCCTTCGAGGACTTCAAAGATGCTATAGATACTAAGACAGGTTACCTGCAAGAAGTACGGGAAATTCCCGTAAGTTTACCGGAAAGCTCAGTAAACGACTTCGAGCAGCCCTCAGAAGAATACCGCGCTACTCAACTAGCAGCAATGGCGGTAGAAGACCTTGAGAAATGGGTAGCAATTGAGGGGTTTCCGGACTTAGAAAGGTCAAGTAGAGAAGCTCTATGGGAAACTCTCTTGCCACACGTTGAAGCTTGCCTACGCAACAGTGAATATGAAACTGAAGAATTGTCCACCAGACAACTATCAACGTTGAAGGACTGGGCATCTAAGGATTTCTTCATTGCGGGTGGGAAGTTATACAAGAAGCACAAAGAAAACAAGCACCGTCGAGTCCTCTTAGTAGGAAAACGGTTGCCAGTAGTGACTATAGTACATGATAAACATGGCCATAAAGGACAATACTCAGTTCGACAATTAGTTGGCAAGAGGTTCTGGTGGCCAGGCATGGAAGACGACATGAACTGGTTTGTTAAGACTTGTATTCTTTGCCAAAAACGACAGAAGATTATCATCCATAAGGAACCTACGATTACACCAACACCAGGAATATTTGAGACTGCTTTTGTGGACACATTCCGAATGCCGAAATCAGGCGGGAAAAATCCGAAGATCAAAAAGTATGACGGCTATAATGCTGTCACAGTGGCTCGATGTGGACTTAGTGGTTGGCCGGAAGCAAGGGCCTTGATCAACGAGAACGCGGATACTCTAGGAGACTGGCTCTTCGAAGATATCTTATGTCGTTGGGGATGTATAAAGCAGATCATAACAGATAATGGTCCTGCCATTAAGAAAGCGATGGTTCATATTGAAGCCAAGTATGGAGTCAAGGTATCCTCATTACGCCGTACAATAAACAGGCTAATGGGAAGGTCGAACGCGGACATTGGGACATAAGACAATCCTTATTCAAAGTCTGTAGGGGAAATCCCGAAGAATGGCCGGCATACCTACACGAAGTACTATGGGCAGAACGAATCACTGTTAAACGAACACTTGGACAGTCACCGTTTTACGCGGTAACAGGATGTGAACCCATCCTACCGTTAGATATAAACGAGGTGACTTGGTTGGTTGATATTCCGGATTCCTTAGTGTCGCATTCAGACTTGATAGCGTTTCGTGCACAACAGCTCATTAAACACAAAGAAGATGTGAAACGTATGAAGCAAAGAGTCACAGATGCCAAGATTCGAGCAGCGGCTAAGTTCATGGAAGATCATAAGAACAGAATGCCATCTCACAAGTTCAAAACTGGTGAACTGGTATTAGTCCGAAATACTAGGATTGAAGAGGAACTTAATCACAAGTTCAAAGAACGATTCATGGGTCCATACGCCGTAGTATCGCGCACGACTGGTGGAAACTATGTCCTATGTGAGCTAGATGGATCCTTACTCAAAGACAAGATTGCGCAGTTTCGGGTTATTCCGTTTTATTCACGGAAAGACCCTAGCTTTTAGGAGACTTGTTCTTCAAGAGACTACACATGATACGTGGCTCTGTAGGCAAAGTTATGGACGAATTAAACAAGAAAGCATGAGCTGATGGTAGGGATACCATCATATAAAGCTTGTGGGGGATATAGAGGCATTCCCGAATAACGAACGGAATTTACCAGGAATTTTCGATTTTACTTGGTACATACCAACGATACGTTCAAGATGTATTATCATTAAGAACGAAGATAGTATAGCAGTAACGTTAAAGATATACTGTATACAAACCGTACAAATGATGAATATCTTTTCTTTAATAAAAGGTACCATTCCCGATGCGGGGTGGGGAAATTCCCCACAATCTAAGATAAGATTCCGAGGAGCTAGGCCCATCAGAAACGGAATGGCCCTTTCCATTTCGGAGTTGATCGAGGATCACCGGACCGGGTCCGTGATGGTGAACTTAAAGAGAAAATTTGAGAAAAACGAACTCACACTTCAACCACCATCGCAGCGACGCGATTCGCCAAAACACGACACAGATCAACGCGACGTCTTCTATTCAAGTACAAATGTCTTCAACTAGTTTCTTTAAATTACAAGACCGACCCAAGGCGCTCGCGTTCGAGCGCCGCCACTTCTCAAAAACACGATCAGACGACTACGTTCATTCCCGGCAATTGGCGGACTTTGCCTGCCTGCCACGTTCCGGAAGATTACCGGATCTTCTGGACGCAGTTTGAGAAGGCCGCCGATGAGCTCAAACGTTCGGTAGCGAATAACGACGTATGGTTGGATCAAGTCCTTACGAGGGCTTGGCAACTATACGATGAGTTGCCGGATGTTACGGTAAGATGAAGATCACTTCGGTAGATTCCGAAGAATTAACGGAATCTTGGATTAGACAAGTGAAGAGGAAAGTGACAACGAAGAGAGAGTCAAGGTAAATTTCCTTGAGTCTAACGGGTAAATTCCGGGAAACTCAACGGAAAACCCTTAGGCGCCTGAAAGGAAAGGCAAAGATGTCGACAAGGGTGTCGTCGACGAAAAAGACAAGTCCGACGGCGAAGATGTCGAACAAGAAGAAGATCAGGACGAAGACAAAGCCAAGGGAGCAAAGCCCAAAGGCAACGTCAAGGTAAGATCTGAAAAGAACCAGATTCCGGTATATTCAACGGATTTGGTATAGGACTCAAGCGGCGAGAGCTCTGACGACGCAGAGGTCGTCAAGGCTATGGCCGTAGCAAAGACCAGTGAAGCTGAAGAAGACTCAGGATCCGAGGGTCCGGAAAATTCAGATGGCGAAGAACAAATCGACAAGCCCGTCAACAAGGTACGATATCGACTTGTTTTAAAAGAAAGCCGTTGAGTTTAACGGAATTCTTAGGATCAAGAAGATCAAGAGGCTCAAAATGAGCCACAAGAAGAAGAAGACGAGCAAGCTGAAGAGCCTGCTCAAGAAAAGGTTGAAACTCGAACTTGGTTATAGTGAATTCCGCGAATGTTAACGGAATTCCTAGGACCAGGAAGATGGCGAGGCTCGAGAGGAGCCACGACGAAGGAAAGGCTCGAACAAAGAGCAAGCGGTAAGTAGCTAAGCTCTAAAGGCTATATTACAGCTAATACGATCTACGATAGAGCGAGGAAGAGGATTCCGGGGAGCGCAAGGAAAAGTCCGCGCCAACCCCGGAAAGGTCTCCAAGTTCAGAGATCCCCCGTCCCCCTCCTCGAAAGACAAAAACTGTGCCAAAAGCTCCAAGTCCAAGGGTAGTGGCACCTCGACCCGTTCGAGCTCCTATGCAGATGCCTCCCATGGCAATGGTGAAGCCTGCTAGGGCTCCGATGGCTAAGCCAACCCAAGGTTCCCAGCAGATGCCCCTGCCGCCCATTGCGATGCCTTCGCAAGAAGAAATCAAGGGCTTGGGAAACCGAAAGTTGTCGAAGCTATCGACAATGGCAGCTCCCGCAGCAGCTCCGGTAGAGGACCCGGAGGTAGCTTTCATACGAGCGGTGAGCTTTCGCGCCAAGCAAGCGAGAATGGAAGATGACTCCGGACAGGAGGTCGTGGATGAAGAGGCACCTTCTCCCAAGAAGAAGGCCAAGACGACGAAGAAGACAACGACGAAAGCTGTGGGTAAGAAGGTGGCTCCAGCAGCCAAATCTAAACCTAGCGTCAAGTCGACTCCGATGTCAAAACCGGACTCGCCCGCGAAAGTCAAGGGAACGAAGAGGACTCGCGAAGTAGAAGATGGCGACGCAGATGGGAGCAGTGGTGATGATGATGGGAATGAAGACGAAGAACAGCAGGAGAACGACTTCGAGCCGAACGATGGTGACTTCGAGCCCGACAACGACGATTTCCAACCCTCCGACGAACCAACGGACGATTCCGAGGAAGGGTCGGAAAGTGAAGGGCCTGCGAGAAAGAAGAGAAAAACGGCTAAGGGCGCCGTACCATCAGCCAAGAGCAAAGGCAAGCGCAAGGCAAAGGAGCCGATTCCAGCAGACAAGCTTTGGAAGTACTCTCAAGTACTTTGCAAGGACTGTCTCAAGAAAAACAAGGAGTGCAAGTACGCGACCCCTACGACCAAGTCTTGCATACGGTGCCAAGTGATGAAGCTGAAATGCGAGAAGTTGGACCCGGAGTCTGACGCGGTCAAACGTCGACCTCAAGCATTGCTGGAAACAATCCAAGACCTGCGAAACGACGTCGACCAGCTGGTCGAGCAAAACGGCAGACTCACGGACGCCGTGAACGATCTACTTAGGCATTGGGGAGATCCCAATGTCCTAAAGTACTATGGGTTGGCGTCGGGAAATTCCGTGGCAGGACCCAGTCGTCGTCGTTGAAAAAAGGGTTCTTAAGTAAACAAGGTCGAAGCCTAGCTCCCTTGAATACTTAAGAGTGGGTTTTCTTGTCTAAAGCCATTGGTTCTTTTCCGGGTTTTTAGTCGGACTTCCTCTTCGTCGAAGCCTCTCTTCGTGGTACCTATATACATACATGGGATTTAGCGGCCGTAGTGCCAAAAAGATTTTTATATATATACGATACACAAAAGGATACTTACAATAAGAAAGCGAGCGCGCTACTATTGTGAGAAGCCGTGTGAACTAAGATCAAGAAGCTTGAAAACCAACAAAAGATACCAAGTCATTGAGACAAGGGATTCTCCGGGTTTTCAAGTGGAAAAACAGACTCTTCTAGATAGAACATAGTAGACTAAAAAGATACCAGTAGGATAGCATCTAATAAGTCAATGGGAGACGCCATAAATCATGACGATCTCCGGACTTATCAGGAGCGCGAACATTGGTTATAACTAGAGACTACGCTAAGGCTAGTACGTCTCAAGTTACATAGAAGACAAGCCAACGAAGGTCTTAAGCCATATATACCTGAGGCTACGAGTACGAATGCAATAGCATGAAGAATACTCAACTCCGATGAAGATACGGGAATTCCCGCGCCACCATCAATTTGACCACAGAACGAACTTGGTAACAAGGAAAGGGTCTAAATTGAAGGTATAGCGCTACGACATAGGATAACCGACAAACGATATAGACTAAGTGTCTAACACCAAGATGATAGACTTTTAACGGAAAATCCGACTACTGGGTCGGAGGAGTACATTCGACGGCAGGATGACTAGTGGGACAGTGGGTACACATAGTCTGTCCTAGCGTATTGAAGTGGGTCTATCAGAAGAAAGGTGTTAGAATAATACACTAGACGTCGAACAAAAAGACTTACGAAAGATCTGACCACTGGTACTGGAGAACTGATTGGAACAAGTTCAGGCGTTGAGCTAGATCGCCGTTGAGCAACACAATGGGGCTCTGGTACGAACTCCGTGAAGCGTTCGGCGTGGGGACCAAGTCTGAGGTCACTAGCGTCAACCAACCCAGCCGGAAAATCGTGTAAAGGCGAATAACCGTTGGTAACGACCCGTTCATACATGATAGGACGAGTATCAAACTCGGGCTGAATGTTGTTAGCGGAAAGATAACGAGGCCACCAAGCGACTAATTGAACGTCGCTGGCATCCATACGAGATAGAGGGACAGGGATAGCATCCAAGACCTCAGGATGGGCAAAGATCCCACCCAAAGAGTCAGGCGCTCCCCTATGATAGCCCAACATTACGCTGGTCTATGGAAAATCCCGAGATTTAGTACGGAAAAGGTGTATAGGTTAAAGAACTCACGATGAAATCGGCGCTAGCATCCAAGTACAACTCCGTAAAGTGCATATGGGGTTGGCGATATACTTTGGAAAGCCATCCTTCGAAGGAAAGACCATCGAGGGTACAGTTTCCCGTGCGTCCATGAAAGAAGTTGGACACCAATCGAAGACAGACGATATACAACGAAGCTAAGTTGTAGGCTTGCCCTGTACGAAAGTCGGGATGTTCGCAATGCCACAAACTAGAAGCGTGTTGCTATCAAGACAGTTAGACCCGCGAAATGTAAGGAAAAATCCGAGACGTACCATTACGCCTAGGGTGAACCTCAACGTAGGAGCGTCTATCTGACGAGCAGGACCTAAGTGCAAGTCCGCAGCCGCATCGGTATACCGCGCGGTAAGATCCAAGCTATTGAGTGGCGTGGCCACGATAGGAAAGCCTTGAGCAGTGCGATATAACGATATAGCAACGGCGAGACCAGTCTCAGCCTGCAAAAAGTCCAAGGCCTCCTCGGAAAATCGCTTGTCCAAACCCGGAATCATGGCGATTTTGAAGTTGGCCCATAGAGGAATCAAAGCGATAGGAGAAGGCATCTGAGACAGACGAAGACCGAGACATTACAAAAGTTCAGTCTTATAAACGATGTACAAATCTAATAGGAGGTGTATGATCGACTGGCTAATGGGTCGGGTATTCGTCAAGGCGAAGAAAATAACGAACGTATAGGCTATAGAAGATTGCCAATACGGAAAACGAAAATTGTAAACCCCTAAGAACAAGAAAGGAGACCGGCGAAGACTTCATGCGAAATTCCGCTAGGAATCACGGAAGTGGCGCACAAGTGTCTTCGGGGTCTAGCTTGAAGTTCAAATCACACGAAGTTTAGGGGACAGTTATATTTGAAGTCAATAAGCAATGGCTACAGTATCAGAAAGATAAAGATAAAGATAAAGAGCCCCGGAAACACAATAGGTAAACAGTAGTATCACCCGGAAAGAAGGGATGGGCAACTACCTAGTTGTAACAGGGAAATATCTATTCGAGCATAGACTTGACAGTAGCGATATACAAGTCCTTGGTACGGTTGAACGTCTGGACGTCGCCGTGAATACGATTCAAGAGTCTAATCAACTCATTGCGATGCGCCACCTCAGTCGAAACCAGACCAGGTCCGAGTTCAGTCAACTCGTCGGCGGCGAGGAGTCGGTTGACTTGTTTGATAACTCGAGCAACAGAGCTTCCGTAACTCTGAGCGGTAGCGCCCGCTAAGAAACACGGAAAAATGCGATAAGTACAAGATTAAGATAAGAAGAACTAAACGCACCTCCAATGAATTGTTCGACAAAGGTGTTGTCAATACGAACGGAGTCAACCTTAAGGCTCTTAAGAGGACGAGGAGATCCATCTTCCGTAGCTTTGCGTTTAGTGAGCAAAGGAGCAGGTTCCACGAAAGTGACCGTACTTCCTATAACCTCCATGGCCTTCTGGTATGCGCGAGAAGTGATCAGCATACCTGGGATCATCGAGTAGGGAAGATAAGTTACCACACGGGGGCCTTCGACTTCAGCAGGCTATGAATAAAGGGAAATGCCTTTAGTTCAAGCCTTAGAATAAAAAGACAAGTACGAACCGGAGAAGGGGGGAAGTCCTTGCGGCGCACTCCATCTCCATCAATAATGGTCAAGTCCTGCAGGGTTGAGTCAATCTTGAGACGCCTAGAAGTAAGCAACTAAGCTCACATCTTCATCGTCAGAAAGATCAGATTCAGACCCACCATCGTCCATTTCTGAAGAAACCAGCAAGTCCGTTTAGTAAAGCGGAAAATGCCGGTCAAGAACGAACATACCGATATCCTCAGTAGGGTGGCGTTGGTAGTATCTCCAACGGCCTCGAGGGCATCGTCGATAATGGCGGCAGACTTAACAGTCTTACCAGCCTAAGAAAGTGATACAAGTTAGAAAGACCGAAGAATAAGCGGAAAAGTCCATACCTTTTTCGCGGCAGCCCGCATGGCCTTAGCAGTAAGCTTAGGTGCAGGCGTAGGCTCAGGAGCTGGAGCTGGCGCCTTGACCTTAGGAACTACACGCGAAGCAGCATGAAGGGGGTGGCTCTCGGGATAAGGCGGTGCGATATAAGCCTTGCCTCGACCCACAGTATTAAGAACTGGGGTGAACATATCCGCAAGGTTGATACGGTGATGAGTTGGGCTAACGCCTAACTCCAGAAGATAAACCCCAAGGACGTTGCGCAGATTCCAGAAGAAGGAGAAAATCTCGAAGGAAGCCTCCGCGGCGGTGGTTCCCTTCAGAGATTGATTGATGAGCTAGAAGATAAATAAAGATCTTAGCATGAGACATAAAAGAAAGCGGAAAGACATACCAGCAACTTGCTAAAGAACTTGTCCACAACGACAATCGGAATATCCCGTGGCGTCGGATTGGCAGACACCGTACGCAACAAGGCCATCACTGGGGCAGTGAGCTGTTCGATGGCGTCGACAATAAGGGAGTTGGTCGAATCCGGGAGCGAGTAATTAACCAAGAAGTCGTTGATCAACGGGGCAGTAGCAAGGCGATACTGGACGAGCTCCAGCGTAGCAATGGGGGCTTCCGCAGAGATTGAAGAACCAATGGAGTGCCATTGAGGGATCTTGGGAGGCATAGTAACGAAGGATAAAACGGAGAGCGCCACAGTTTTCAGCCTGCTTTTATAGTGAAGAAATATTGGCAATGGAACGTGCAAAGCCGGGAGAATTCCGTTGAAATAAGCGGAATTGTCCTCCTACCTATTGGCCTTTCCAAGAGCCGAGTCCAGGAAGAATATTGAGGGATCCAACGATAGGGGAACCAGGATGGTGCGGACACCATCAAATAAGTCTATGGGAGATGATGCGCATTGTATTAATGCAAGTACGAAAGACCCCAAAATTTGCGATTCTAAGAAGCATTCTTAGTGATAGAACGAACCTATGAGTACGAGAACCTCTAGTTACAGACCGAAACGCGTATACGATACAGTGTAAGGAGTTTCCGTGGTACGACCGGAAAACTCCTAAGATTCGTCGGAAAAGCGCCACACGCTGAAGGGCGTGTAGGTATAGCCAAACCACACATGACGATCTTGAATATCATCATCAAAAGTACCCCGATGGAGACATCGTGATCAAATACACTTGAACGCGCGAAACTCCGAAATACTTAACGGAATTCGGCGAGTTACCCTTACACAAGGAAACTCTACATAAAGAGACGCAACGCCAGCAAGCAGTTAAACGCTTGCTGGACTAGCAAACCAAATGTTCATACTACTCAGACGTCGGGATATTACATAGGAGACTCAGGAGTCAGGGTAACCTTTTAGGCTTTCAAAAGATACTGCTCGATCACCGATCGACTTACTCCGGTGGACTGTTCCTGATCGATTCTCGGGATCCACAAGTAAATCGTTACAAGGACCTACAATACGAGTACTATCGACAACTCGTAAAGATACAACGATAGCTTTTCCGGAGTACTACCGGAAAAGTCCGAACACGATACTAAGAACATACTTGCGCGTCCAGTATACCAAACCTAGTCGGTACTACTCGGACTCGTAGTATGAAATAAGAATACGAACAAAGGCTAAGAGTTCCTGCTAGACAGGACTCGGCCGCTAATAATAGTGGAAAAACGATGAAATAGTGGAGCTTCCAAGCACAAGGAACAACCTGGCGCCACTGCAAACTCAGTTACGGCGCCACCATTGGTTGGATTCAAAGCAAATAGAAGCCAGAACGAATAGGCAGCAATGCCAAGGGCACCATTAGAGGGATATTCCGTACATCCTATCGGAATATTCCCCCGAACCAGCGGACTCGGTATTATATCCTTATTCAGACGTATATAGAAAACACTATAAAGCTAGCTCGTTTGTACTATTTACAGTAGCTTACGCCCCCCGTATCCGCAGCCCACAAGCCGTATATACTGGAGGAATAGACTCTAAGATTTAGTTAGAAAAAGAACCACTGTTTAGATAGGTGGAAATAAGAAACAGAACCAAAGATCTAAGAACTCATTGGAGCTACTTCCCATATTAAAGAAGTTGAAGCCAAGTCCTTTGCGATTCAAACGATCCGAGTTTCCGCGGGAAATTCCATCTAAAGAACCTACCAACTCTGGTTGGAGTCCCAAGTCCCATACAAGTGTGGTTCAGACTGTGCTAGGCTATCTATTCAGGCCCCGACTAGTTGTTGGAGAGTCCTGATTATACAGATAGATACCAGAGCTCCCGCTCCCTAGTGTGGTTGAAGGTTGTTGGCCTGGGAAGAGCCTCATTAGGTCTCTTTACACACATCCCAATCGGCCTGTGACTTAGTGGCAAACTAGAACTCAGTTTAAAGATCAGATCCCTGTTACCCCGTCGAACTAGTATAAGCATTTTGAGCAGAAGATAGAGAGAAACAGTCCCATAAAACAAAAGATACAAAGAACAAGAACCCGTCCCATACCACCTATTACAAAACGAACGATTGCTACTATAACGTGAAATCCCGCTATAAACATCGGACTTTCCCGCATCGCACCATTGACTTGTTAGTGTGTGTTTTGTGTGTGTTTTTGTGGCGTTCTTCTACACTGCACATCACCGCGGATCCAAGGGGTCCGAGTCCGGGGATCCCGGGCCGACGGATCTACCCATGGGTACCCATCTGGACTCGGACCTCCATGAGGTCTCTACATCGCGCCACCCCACCGGGAAGGAATTGAGTAATCGAGGTGCGGCGTTCACCTTGACGAACGGGAACGTTCGAGTGTGTAATTGTGGCGGAGGGAATAGCAATGGACGAGCCATGGGGGAATTCGATGATCAGTTTAAGCTCCCATAGTATGATATGACCACCTTTTGTGGCGTCAAAGTCCCCGAGGGCCGTGATTACGCACCAAAAGAATGCCAAGTTCATGACATCTTGGTGTAGCCAGGTCCATACACAAATGCCAAAGTTGAAGGCGACGCAGGTGAAGATGGAGTTATTGAAATTGAGGTCAATCCCGAGCTTTGCCTTGACTGTGCAGGCAACATGTGCGCCGTATTCGTATAGCTTCGGGCTCCAGACAGCGATGGCATCTAAGGAGTTGAATTTAGCAAGTATTCCAGACAAGAGAGTAAGACTCACGGCTTTGAAACCCCATGATGCGCTGAATAGACTTGTTTCCCAGTAATGCGTCGACGTAGGGCTTGAGGGGACCAGTAATCAATGCCGTCGGCTTGGTCTGCCCTTGCCCAGCAACGTGACTGACGTTGACGGCACAGAACGCGCCCCGCTTGTGCGTTCGTTGACGTTTATTGAACTTTGTAGCCTCGCCGATCTCATTAATAAAAGTGAACGCGTTAGCGCAATCCACCGGGTAGGAGTCGTCGTCAGGTCATCCGAAGATACATGCAACGATGGTGTCGTCGATGACAATAGGTTTTGGTTGTCTCATGAAAGATGAGATTCTTAAAAGAACACTAGAACAGCGACTTACATGCCGTCTGACGCCACATATTGAAAGCCCTTGGCTTTCAATTCCTCTACCGTATACTCCTTGTCTCGATAACGGTGGCGACTCGTCTTTGCCGAATAGCCACCGCACTTGCTGGGAAATTGCTCTGGTTCAATGGCGGCGGGAGCCAGAACAGGCTCAGCCACATTCTTCACCGCGGAAGAGCGCACTCGTGCATCTGCTCCCTCTCGAAGCCTCTTCGCCTTCTTTCGACACTGCTTGCCGGTCTCCTGCGATGTTGAGTCATGTTTTGGCTCCGGCGCAACGATCGGTCCTTGGCTAGCTTTGAGAATGGGAAACACGTCGATGTCGTCCATTCCTGTCGTCCGTGGCACACTTCTGTCAAGATATTCATCCGGGTGATGTGCTTCCTCAGTGATGGCCTCGTCGATATCATGGCTATTCTCCCGGGCAATGCAGAGTCGTAGGATGGGTGATATGTCCACATTGGGAACAAAGACAGGCTCGATAGTCTTTGAGGTTGCACCCTATGACATAGACATAACTAGATACAGAGCCCTAGTAGTGGGGCCAATTAACTAGTTACTGACTGTCGCATTGGACAGCTAAATTAGGTAGGTACACTGGCTAGGGCGGGGCGGGATTACATAGCGGGGCACCTGGTACGTCGGGGACTACACCCTGGGGCGCGCCACCGGTACGTAGGGGGCAGGGACTGGCCGTATGTGGCGCACCGGGAATGGTTGTCAGGGAAATCAGCTGATCAGTACCTACCGAAACCGGGCATCATCGGGGATGGGTCGACAGGCGTGGCGCACGTTCGGATGCGTGGACCGGTAGCGTGGCGTACCTATAAACGGGGGCAGCGGGAATGGGTCCTGGCACGGCACCACACCTCGAGCGGGACTGGGGGGGGGGGAAATAGAAGCGAAATAGATTGTACTACTGAAATATAGTGATACGTAGCGTAACGAATGGAAATGAATGAATGGTAGGTAAAAAAGAAATGTGGCGCATCGGAAATGGGAATGGGGGTTGGGAATTAGGAGCGGGTAAAAAAGGGGCTGGAATAGATAGAATGTAATGCTATAATGCGAGGCGCCAGCGTTGGGGAAGGGCGGGAGGATAGATGGGCATACGGGATGGAAAATGGTCGGGGGGCAGAAATCGCGTCGGGTAAAATGTACCCCGTTGGCCCCGCGGTGGTGAGAGCCGGTAGCGACAGTGAAGGCAAAGGTGCCAGTGAAGCGACAGCAAGGTTGTGTCACTCTGTCCCGCGGAGTGTCAAATATGCGCCTCCTGCGCTAGTTGCAATACTGGGGGCTGGTAGATGGTGATA
This sequence comes from Flammulina velutipes, assembly GCA_011800155.1. Lineage (NCBI taxonomy): Eukaryota > Fungi > Basidiomycota > Agaricomycetes > Agaricales > Physalacriaceae > Flammulina > Flammulina velutipes. The sequence goes on along the minus strand of JAALGH010000016.1, from coordinate 140,356 downwards.
GCGGCTCCTCGGCAGTCGACGACGACAAGAAAACAGCACACCGTGCAGGTCGAACACGTTGGCAGACGGCGAGAGGAGGGCAGAGAGTGGCGACGACATCATGGTCAGTAACAGAGTCCATCAATCCTTTGTCTCTCTAAGTCCAACACCGAGATCGCCGGCACCTCACATTTTCTTGTCCGCAAAATGATATCATTGTCTAACTAAACTACGTTCATACTAGGTAACTATAATACAATACCACTACTTACGAGTACGCTGTGTAGAAATCAGTTAGACATGCATGAGGGATTTGTTGGAAGTACTCACTTTCGACGGCCTAGACGATGATTTCTTCACGGAGTGACGTATCATATGGTCGACGGCCCATGTCACGTCCTTTACGGCCTGCTCCCAGTTCGCATGCTCAACATCAACATCAATCCCAGTGGCATCATCCAGCGCCTCGCGCCACCAAAGTAAGGACCCGACAACAGTGACCAGACCGTTTGGACCACATTTGCCCGGTAAGTCGTTCCACTCCATATCCTCGAGCTGCATGAGATGTTGAGCTCGATCGCCGTTTTCGAAGCGACAGTCCGGCTGGAGGCTGCGCCACCAATCCCACCAGTATCTTCGATGTGTCTCGACAGACTCGCCGATTGCGTAAGAGCGCTTCCATGAATGAGCGTTCTTGAAAAATACAGAGACTATCTTAGGACGACGTCCCATTTTTACCTCCTGCCGGCCAGGAAAACCATGTCGACGTTCAAAGACAATAGCAGCGTGAACGAGAGGTAACCAGGCCGGAGAAATATCGCGGATGCGTTTGCAGGCATCGAACATGCCAACAACGTCTTTGGACCAAGACGATGTATCCACATTGTCCCACGAGAGCGTAGCGTTATCTTGTTCCACGTCGGCCTCGCTATCTGTTTCGTCCGGGCTCTTGTTTCGCTTTCGCAAGGGTACTGATGATTTGGCAGCGATTGACAGGTGAGCGACAGGATTCAGCGAACGAGGTGCAGGTGGGGGTGTCGGAGTCCGTGTGTCGTCAGGTGGGTCAATGTCCGGATTGATATTCATGTCCGTCTCAGATGGCGGGTAGCTGGAAAGTCGAGGTTTCGACAGAGCAGCGTCTGGACTGAATGACGACGGCCAATTCTCTGCCTTCTCGATTTCGTAGTGCTCTTGCAGGATGGCCTGCAGCTGCGCTTCGAGCTGCAGAGTGGCGTCCGAAAGTGGGAGGCGGCGACATGAAGTGAAGACGCTGGGCGTGCCATTGAAACCCATCCCACGTGCACGCCAGTTGCTCCGAGCAATCGTGTTCTGTTGCTCTAACTGAGCTAGCGACTCTTTGGCCAGCGCCTTCGTTGCCGCCAGCTTGTCGACGGGGTCGAGAGCATTCAATTCCCATGAAAACTCAGGGGAAGGCGTGAAGCGAGAGTCAATGACCAAGGAGCTGCCAGTATTTTGATTGTTGCTGGGCTTGTAGCGCTTTTTCATCTGATGTGCCAACGGGATATTCTCGTCAGAGTCGTTGTCGGTGTCGTTGTCGGTGTCAGTGTCGGAATCGGAGGGGGTGGAGGTGGCGACTTTCTTCTTGGATTTCTTCTTCCTTTTCGAAGTCGAAGGAGCAGCAGTCGACGACTTGTCCTCTGGCGCCTCATCATCTGTAGCGAGATCCTGGCGAAAGTTGCCCTCAGCTGTGTATATTATTTCAGAACAAGACCCAGTGATAGAAGACAAAGACGCACGGAAAACTTTCTGACCGAACCGTACAAAACTGGCCTCGAACGTATTCCAAGTCGTGGGGTCAAAATCGGGGAAATTGCAACCAGAGACCTTGGTGCGACCGGCGTGACAGCTAATTGGAAAAGAACGCGTCAGCAAGCGACAAAAAAAGGATAATAGATACATACCTCCGTACCGTAGGGACTCCCTTGTCGTCCGGACCTATCAAAACTATACTACACGCCATTCCGAAGTGGGTTGCGAAGGCACGAGCAACTTTGGTGATGTATGTGGTTCCTTCCTCGAGCGCCCTAAGAAACACATTAGCACCCATGCGGCAAGCAACAAAAAGAGAACCATACTCACACAAGGTAGTCGTCGGGTGAGTATTCATTGACGGGTTTCTTGACCTTGTTGTATATCTCGAGCTTGTGCTGGTATCGTGCCTCCAACTCCACCGCAACCTGTGTCTTCACCTCCGGAGCCGATTTGTCGTAAAGCTCGCATCCGATGGTGGTCATAACGGTAAAGAATTTCTTCTTCTTGGGGTCGTACTTCTTGAGGGCATCTGGGATAGCACCAGACGCGACCTCCTCCTCCTCATCGCCGTCCGTTGGGGGAGAAGTGATGGTTCCATGGCACTGGAGAGCAGCAGCGTCGTCGTCTCCGGCAGCCCGTGCGGCATTGGTAAGAGCCTTCCAATACGCTGTACTGACAGCCTCCCCAACAAAGTCGTCCCAGAACATGTTACAGAAAGTCTGGACAACCTGTCCGCGTCGGGGTCGTGGAGTGTGTCGGAAGATATGGGTGAGAACGTCGGCAATCTCGCTGCTGCGTTTGGCAGCCTTCTCTGGACGATGTTCCCGGTACCATTTGAGGATTTTCTAAGGCAGCGATAGGGTAAATGAATATACATGGAATGAATAACAAGTGAAACGTACATCGCGAAACCTTTTGTCCTTCTCTTGTCTCGCTGTTTGCTCAGCTGGGGTAAGAGATGCCAATTCTGCTGCTTTCCGTTTGGCGTACGCTGCTATCTCTGTATCCGAAGGCATAGTAGGGGTGACATGGTTGGGAAGGTCGTCGTTGAGGGATTTGAGGTGACCGTAGCGAATCTCGTATGCGAACGCCATATCTGCTGCGAAGACCTGGAGGCAACCATTCTGCTTGGCTTGCGCCCATTCCGTTTGGCGACTGGAAAAGAAAGCGATTTTCCCGTTGTTGATCCAGTGGGAGGGCCCTCGTGCAGCCCTCTGAGCCTTGCCCATGACTGCGCAGATCAAAAATATTGAAAACCCTAACCACAAACATTGATCCATATTCATAATACAAAAATTAAAACCCGTCCCAGCTATCCAATATGTATTCCAAGTCATTGCCCATCCTCATCCGTACACGAAAGCCCTTATCACGCAACTTGTTCATAGCCCGCTGCGCCTCAGTACTGGAGAACTCTTTAGTACACCGTCCCCACCGGAATTTAATCAACTTACATATCATCAAACGTCTCCGGGCTCTCTGAAGCGCTGCAAAAGACAACGAACCACTCAAATGATTGAGGGGACCCATGATCACGAGTCCTTGAAATAGATGAACCACTGGACGACGATGAAGGAGGGGAAGGGGGTCTGCTGGGTTTCTTCCTTGGCGAAGGCATGCTAGATGGTGTCAGCGGTGTAGGAGAGAACGACGTAGCGAGCTCAGGAGTGATGCGGATGGTACGACCACGACCGCGACCACGACCGCGAGGAGTGACTGGTGACTGGGAGGCGGAGTTATCGCCTCGGGGAGTCAATGGTGTCGCAGGGGACGCAAAGGGGGACGCAATAGGTGGGGAAGGAAGTAGGCGCATTTCTCGCCCATTGTAGCCAGACGGCTCTGATGTAAATGTGGGGTTGCAGTGATGAGCGCCAGCACGAGAATGATTTTGGTGCCACAGACTAACAGCGCTATCCCAAGTCTTGACGGTCTTGAATTTGATTCCCGGCAAGAAATTAGCACTGTCCGCAGTGCGCAAGTACGCTTCGGCGAAATCCCTTCGTTCGATAGGTCAGATTAGGAGGAAGAAATAATTTTGATCAATACGCACCAGCCTGAACACAGAATGCCTGACCTCGCTGAACGGATAATAAGATACATATTGTCGTCGGCGTTGACATTGAGGCAGTTCTCGTGGCCAGCGTCGTAGATGAAGATAGGAAGACAGTCGTAGGAGAGAGTCAAAGAGGGAGGGTTAGCCATAGTGATGTTGATGGTCAAGAGGAAAGCGATGATTGCTGTTTGTCTCTCTGTTCATCCACTGTTCATCTGACCCACCATGAGCTGGCCATTCTGCATCCACACTGTCGTTTACATATGGATCGTTTGATACGATTTTATCCTATCTTTACTTCTGATCACCCATTTCCGATATTCTTGCGCGACATGGGGAACACACACTGATTCAATGTTTCTTCTTTTGATCACATCGTAACTCTTTGAACTGTGTTCGTCTCTCATTCACAATTCTCTCGTGTACGTCCATCCATCCTCAAGTATGAAACCTAGCTGATATACATTTATTATAGCTTGTTTAACCCAATGTCGGAACCTCCACTGCCTATACCCGTCAAACGCAAGAAAGGTGGTCAGAAGACCAATTTCCACCAATCTCAAAGTACCGCTGTCGCCACCCATGTTGTCGATGACGACGACGACAACAACAGGCCTATCGTCAGGAAACGCATCTATGCAGCTCCACCCAATGTCGACACTGTCGAGGACACGGATACCCTTGCACGAGCAGCTCAATTGGACGGTTTTACTTATCTACTGGACGAAACGGTTGGACTGGATGACGAGGATCTTCCCATCTCGCAGTCTGTTGGCGGTGTTAATGTCCAAATACGGACCTCACGCAAGTATTATAACAGTACGGTAAGGAGATCGCCCAACCGCTGCGATGCTCTGATAATCTTGATAATTTTAGATGGACCCGATGAAAGTTTGGCGGACCGTTCGAGAAGACTACTTACTGGAGTCGGTTCGCTTGGAGGGCACCGGAGGCGAGGCTGGCAGTAGTTGCAACATCTGTGGGCAGGACGGGAGTGTGGCGCAATTCCGCTGTCACAATGATGAATGCCTCGGTCTCGGCTTGCTCTGTCAGAGCTGTATCTGTGAAGCACACCGGCACTTACCTCTTCATTGGGTTGAGGTGCGCTCCTTTCTTTCATCTCGATGCAGATTGTATTAACTATCTACTAGCAATGGACTGGTTCATATTTTCGACCTGTTTCCTTGACCGATCTCGGAGTCACCGTCACCTTGGGCCACACAACGGGAGGTCAGTGTCCTGCGCCTGTCGGGATCATCTCCGACTTTACGGTTTTGCATACAAATGGAGTCCATGTCATCACCGCTGGTTTCTGTGGCTGTCAGGGTAACATCGATTATCGAAGTCTTACCCTTCGGAATAGCTGGTGGCCCGCTACTCCGACCCATCCTCAGACGGCGATCACCTTCTCCCTCCTTCGCTTTGCACACACGTTGAATTGTAACGGTAAATTGCCCAGTTGGGATCTATGGAGAAGCCTGAGTGAGCTCACAGAGGAGCGGACGGGTGCGTCGGCGCCAAATCGCTATAGGGTTCTTCTTCGATGCCTAAGGCAGTGGCGGCATGTCAAGCTGTGCCGTGATGCAGGGCGAGGTCATGATGAGACGGGAATTGTTGGCACCGCCGATGGAGAGTTGGCGCTTCTTTGCCCGGCCTGTCCACAGCCGGGAAAGAATATTCCTCTTGACTATTCAAATGCTGAGAATGTGTGCGTCTATATATCCGTACAAATTTTCTGTATTTAATCGGTTCAATTGTAGCTGGATCTATACCGCATATCTCGCGAACGATGCAAATTTCAGACTACGAAATGAGAATGTGTCAACGGAGGAGCGTGACCCACCCTTGGGTGATGGAAACGCGTACTTCACACCGCGAAAACCGTACTTTCGGTGGCTTGCCAAGCATGCTACACAGGAAGATGCGCCAAGTTGTTCAGGGTTTCAAGCGTACCACCTGGCAAATATCAAGAATGCGAAAGGGCTTCGAGTCTCTGGAGTAACTGGGGTATGTTGCGCACGGCACAGATGCCTTTGACCCAACGGTCTAGGAGATTTGAGTAAGGGTGAAAAGTGAGTGCGCCACAGTTTAGTAACGTTCTGACTCATTATTTCATCTATCAGATTCTGTTCCGTGGATTATGTTCACGCATCGGCATGTCGACATGATGCAGAAATCAAGAAGCTCACATCTTATGATATCACGTGCATTTGGGCGGTCAACTGGCTGAAGCGCGTTAAGGATCTCCCCGCGGGAGTACAGTTCCTGAACCCTGAAACGATGCGATTTGCAATCCCGAAGCTGCATTTCTGGGCGCATCTGCCAGAGGATCATGCTAAGTTCTCATTGAATCTTCTACCGTTTGTTGGTAGGACAGCTGCAGAGATTATTGAATGGCTTTGGTCTCAAAGCAACCGTGCGGCGGGACAGACAAAAAAGATGGGACCAGGCGCACGTGCCGACACCCTGGATGATATTTTTAACAATATCAACCGTCGGACCATCGACACGTTTGGTGAGCCCTGATTGACCTTAATTTGCGCCACATTAACTTTTGGTAGAGCGAGTGTTTGCATCTAGAATGATTGAAGCACTCAAGAGCTATCCAACGCATTCCGAAAACTTCACCAAGTTTGACCAAGGATTAGCCACTGTCTTCGGTCGAGACGTCGTTGATCAATGGGTTGCAGAAGTCAAAGCGTGGGAGGCCAATTTCAGTCAGCCCTGTCCGTATGATGCTCCTGTCACATCTCAGATGACTATCACGGAGATTCGCATCGATTTGGAGAAGGAGGAGCAGGCTGCGCTAGCAAGAAACCCAGAGGCAATAGTTCAAGAGTCCACTGCCAGCACAATGCTCGTGCTAGGCCTTGAAATTGAGAGTCTGCAGTACGTGCGCTGTTTCTCGCTGATTATTGACGCACCGAGTATCTTATCAGGCGTGCATTGGCATGGGAAGTTAAGGCACGTCATTCCGGTGCAACTTACCAGCAATTCAACATTGAAAAGCGGCGCACTCGTAGGTTACATTCAGGTCCATTCGATTTGCCTAATAATTTACTTACAGATATCCTACGTCGCATTAAAAAGTTTCGCGGTCTACAGCAAACATATATGCCCAACGTCCAAGAATTTCTATCACCCCAACAGCTCGAACGTTTCAATGCTCCTCCCGATGTCGTCGTCGCCGAGGAGATTAAATTATACATGCCATCAGAACTTTCAACAGAACATCGTATGATTGCTCGGGCCTGCAAACCCGGTCTTGCCGATATGGAGACACGGCTTCGTGAGGCAGAATGTTGGGAATCCCTTGACTCATTGCGTTCCGGATTGCGCACTCGCTCCGCAGGCCTCCTCTTTCAAGTCCAGAACGTTACTGGGCAAACATCTGTGACGCGCGCTGAAGGAATACAGCGTCGGTGAGTTGCTTTCAATCCCTGGACAGTTTATCTCCCACTGACCTTTGGCAGCGTGCTGGTAAATATCAATCTCGCAAAGCTCCAATATCGCTGGGCACGGAATGCCCTCTATCGCTTGAAAGGCCATGGCGACTGGGAGAATCAACTCCGTGTCTTAGAGGAGAAGCATGTCACCGGACTGAACGAGTGTATGCTTACCGCGCAGGAGCAAGAAGAAGCCGACAATATTCGGGAGCGGGGCCTCCTATTCATGGGCCAGACGGGGCCGGCTACTGTCGATTTGTTGGTCTCGCAGGGGGAAGGACACAGAGAAGTCTCTTGGATATGGTTCAGTTTTCCAAAGGGGGCAACAGCGGCAACGATGACTGGCGACGATGCCTTCAAAGACAGTGCGTAATCGGATTATATTTTTTATAGCTACAGTACTAACTACTTTCTTTCTCTAGATCTGAAGCGCGAGTGGTGTAAAGTGAGGGCACGCATGTTACGCTGGCGTGAGGAAATTGTGCTCCTCACAGAGGAAATGCGACGTGTTGTCGTCTTCAACCGGTGGAAGGCCGGCTGGTGGGATCGACGAGTTGGCGCTCGACTGAACGTGGGGGACGACATTGCCGAGGGATTGACAGCTATTGCAGTAGTGTCAGCGACCCGCCTACGTGAGCAGGCGACACGCTTGGATGCCGCATGGGCGCCGTTGGTTCAGGTTGGACAGCAGTTGTTGGCGGACAAGCAGCCAGAGGAAGATCTCAACTACGAGTTAGATGCTGACGATGATGCCTTCGACGACGAGCCAGATGAAGACGACACTATATTTGACGCTGGAGAAGATAGTACTGTACATGCCAATACCTAGATATTTACGCAATGGAAAATGTTGTATTCCTGTATTTGAAGTATTATTGATAAGTGTATGGATCCATACGCCGGCGATCTCGGCGTTGGACTTAGAGAGACAAAGGATTGATGGACTCTGTTACTGACCATGATGTCGTCGCCACTCTCTGCCCTCCTCTCGCCGTCTGCCAACGTGTTCGACCTGCACGGTGTGCTGTTTTCTTGTCGTCGTCGACTGCCGAGGAGCCGCTATCACCATCTACCAGCCCCCAGTATTGCAACTAGCGCAGGAGGCGCATATTTGACACTCCGCGGGACAGAGTGACACAACCTTGCTGTCGCTTCACTGGCACCTTTGCCTTCACTGTCGCTACCGGCTCTCACCACCGCGGGGCCAACGGGGTACATTTTACCCGACGCGATTTCTGCCCCCCCGACCATTTTCCATCCCGTATGCCCATCTATCCTCCCGCCCTTCCCCAACGCTGGCGCCTCGCATTATAGCATTACATTCTATCTATTCCAGCCCCCTTTTTTACCCGCTCCTAATTCCCAACCCCCATTCCCATTTCCGATGCGCCACATTTCTTTTTTACCTACCATTCATTCATTTCCATTCGTTACGCTACGTATCACTATATTTCAGTAGTACAATCTATTTCGCTTCTATTTCCCCCCCCCCCCAGTCCCGCTCGAGGTGTGGTGCCGTGCCAGGACCCATTCCCGCTGCCCCCGTTTATAGGTACGCCACGCTACCGGTCCACGCATCCGAACGTGCGCCACGCCTGTCGACCCATCCCCGATGATGCCCGGTTTCGGTAGGTACTGATCAGCTGATTTCCCTGACAACCATTCCCGGTGCGCCACATACGGCCAGTCCCTGCCCCCTACGTACCGGTGGCGCGCCCCAGGGTGTAGTCCCCGACGAACCAGGTGCCCCGCTATGTAATCCCGCCCCGCCCTAGCCAGTGTACCTACCTAATTTAGCTGTCCAATGCGACAGTCAGTAACTAGTTAATTGGCCCCACTACTAGGGCTCTGTATCTAGTTATGTCTATGTCATAGGGTGGAGGTTGAGTAGGCGGCGTAAAAATTTCTGCTGCGTAGCTTCATTTATCTGAAAGTTCCCTGGTGAGCATGCCGTGGCGGGTGGAGATGCGGCGCATACAAAAAAGGAGCTGAAGCACGAGCCTGAGTGGGGCTGCTTCTGAAGGGTCAGAACTGTTCATTAAATGACCTCAGACACGTTCAGCAACGGCGCGACGCGTCAGGGAGCTGTCTGTGCATGTAGAAAGAGAGTGCTTGGGACCAATACAGGTCCAAGCCGCCTCCTCTGTGCGACACTAGCACATTAGCCCTGGTAGAGGCATAGATGCGCCGCGAGAGCCAGAGGGGCAGCAAGTCACCTGCACGATCCCAACACGTCGACTCCAAACGTCGCGACAGTCAGCACTCGATGCGCCCAAGCCTTGGCAAAGGCAATCCAAGGCGGAAAGAGCCAACACTCACCAGGTGAAAAAAGGTTTCGGCCACAGCTCGACGGACCCAGAAGGTGGTGGTTGGAAGAAAGCAGTGAGGCTTCGTTGTTTATATTCCGTTAGTGCCTCTCACGCGTGCACGTGATGAATTGCGCAAATGGAGATACAATGATAATTTGGTCTAGACCTCTATGTTCTCTCTTCATTGTCGCTGCACACCTTTGTTCATTCAGTGCTTATAACAGGACTTTCACGTAGTGGCGCACCTATCTTGCATTAATAGGGCTTGATTTCTACACTACGCGACAGGGTGGGACTATTTAAGCTGCAAAGTAAAGACGGTAAGATATAGTTTGTAAAGTATTTGCAGTTTCTGTAAATTGTAAAGCTAAGGGGAGCCGTCAGCAGATTGAACGACAATAAGCCGCCAGAACGTACCAGTTCGTTTCGTGTAATTGTTCTGGTCGATGATCTCAGCAAAGAATTGGGGTGGTCTATACTCTAGAGGCGCTACTCAATGCGCCCATTAGTTTCGGACCTAATTCATTGAAAAGGGAAACACACCAATCGTTCTATTCGTCGTTCTATTTGGCGGTCGCCATTCGTTCCATTCAGCAGTTCGAGGCAACTAGCGCGCACCTCAGTGCTTCATGCTGACGATATGGGGGGACGACGTACGTTGATATTTGATTCCAGCAAAATTAAGCAATCTGGGGTGCAAGGTTAGTAGCAGGTGCTGTGTTGTAGGAGTAGACGTACTCGTAAGTTCTCTGATGTGACCTACCCCCCGCGCAAGATATGCTAAAGGGAATCAGGTGCTGTCAATGAGGAAACAAGAAGAAACACACCGTTACACCTTCCCCAGGATCTACGCAGCGGCCGTAACGGGTGTCGAGATGCTCGTAGTGAGCCGTGTATGTGCGTATGAGATGGCATCTCTCACATTGGATGTAGGCTGAGCGTATCAACACCCAAACCTCCCTTGGTACTCCGGCAACCGAGTTCCATAGCGTCCATGTGACGGCGCATGGGTCTTCAGAGTACTCAGCGGGCAGTCGGTAGCCCTTGTTCTCCTGTGTAATCCAAGTAGGAAAGCGCCGACAGACGATCCTCGGCGCATCGTGCGGGGTCGTCTTCGAAGGGACTGTGGCGAGATTAGATAAAACAAATCAAGAGAAAGAATCTCCTTACTTTTAATGGGATCCCCTCGCCTGTTGCCACAACACCCTTCGACGCGATGCAAATCGTATGCAGAAGACGAAAAGTAGCTATTGCAGGCGGCACAGGGACGTGTATCCTCCTGCATGGCAGTCATCGTGTGCGGGATGACGCCGAAGGAGATGAGCCAGTGTATGGCTTCAGCTACACCAACATCGAAGTACGACGGATGCTCGGCGGTGTTACCAGTATACGGTGCAAGCTCTACACACGGATGCATGTTGAATGGATTGCAGGGGTGCGCCGTTGGGTCAAAGTGGAAGTGGAGGACGTCGTAGGACTCTGTGATGTCAGAGATCCTCTTCTCGTCGATAGTAGCACGTTGAGCCCACTGGTCGAGGTGGAGATATTGGCAGTCCCGATATATAGGGCCGTACGGCGACGCAGCAGTGTCGACGAGATGGAGGCGCTTGTCGTCTGCGACCTCAGTGAAGGCCGCCAAGAACTGCATGAGTTCATTGGGAGTTGGGCGCTGGAGAATCGGTCCAGAAGAGGCATTGGCAGGTGGTTTCGCCGGTGTCAAATGGGACTGTGAAGACGACGAGCTCTGTGACGCCGACGTGCTTGACGAGCTCTGCGACGCCGACGTGCTAGACGAGTCCTGCGAAGACGGCAGGGGAGACTCTTCATCGTCGGAATCCTCGTCTTCATAGACGTGGGGAATCCACTTTGACGGCGCAAGTTTGACTGAAGTGAGGGTGTTGAATACAGGAAAAAATAGAGGCAAAAGGTGTGTACCGTAGTATTCACAAAGTATGCCATCGTGTTTGGCTCCGAGGACGTTGATGCAGGTGTCTCCAATCCAGACACGATTCTGTACATCGATGCGACAGTCTAAGTCACTGCGTGTCAGATTTGCTGCATGCGCACAGAGTAGGGTGTTCTGCGCAAGGAAAGTTAGAAGCCGGGCCCCTCCAACTGTTTGTCTCGTTCGTCCAAAGGTAGCGCGAGGCCTAGCGACGAACATAAATATCAGGCAGCACATAAAAACTCCACACTCACCTATCCACCCGTTCGACTGTATTGCGCCGGTGGTCAAAGGTTAAAAAGTACTCTCCGTCGGAGGCATCCTGAGAGGCGCGTAGGAACTCGAGACGTTGCTCCGGTGTTGGGTCCAAGACATAGTGTGGAAGAAAGGCGAGTCTTTCTGACGCGATTCCATCCGTAGCAAGAGGCCTATAACTTTGGCGAAACGCTGATCCATGCGGTGAAGGGGTAAAGAAGCGACGATGAGACCCAGTACGAGGACTTGAGGGAGGGCGGTGGGAGCTTGAACGGACGGGAGCCATTGGAAATGAAAAGAAAGAAAGCTCGAAGACGCACCTTTGTACAAAGTCCAAGATCTGCCGATGTGACTCTTGAAAGGACGGCCATATGCTACGACGAACAGAGAAGCGTTGGACATTGACAGAATACGCTAAGGCTGAAAACAGATTAATACATCGGGCGGTATCGGTGAGCTGGACGGGCTGACAAAGGCCCGCCGGTATCATATCTTATCCAGCGACCTGAAGTCGAGGTCAGGCACAGGTTGGAGGACTATCTTAGTCTAGCCTCTATTGAAATTGTAAGAAGAATATTTATTTCTTACATCAGACTAGAGCATATTTGTGCGAGTATATACTCGAAACTGTCAGTATATCCTAGGAGATATATAGTACATTACTAATTACATAGAAGGCTAGATTAATATATACTTAGTGCGACTTAGTATTTTTCAGCTTAACTTTACTCCATTGTGACAGCTTCAACACAATCATACAATCATAGCATCTATCCAGTGTCACCCTTTTCTAGGGTTTTAAGGTCAAGTCAAGTCAGGTTATTCTCTAAATTTCTCTTGACCTGACCTTAACCAGTCAAGAAAAATCCTTGATTTCTCTTAACCTTAACTTTAACCGGTCAAAATCCTTGACCGATTTACATCAGTCAAGTTAAAATTCAGTTAATTGCAGTCAAGTTAAGAGTTATGACCAGTCAATAACTAATAAACTACTATTATTATTATGTATTAGACTGTTTCAGATAGGTTTAGTATTTAACCTTGATTAAAATTATTGACCAACAGGGACCAGTCAAAGATTTCTCAAGATTAGCCTTGACCTGTGACCTTGACTGCCCTTAACCCTTGACCAAACCTTGACCAAAACCCTTAACTGCAGTCAAGTCAAGCTAAATTAATGGTCATTCACAGTCACTTTGACTTGACCTTGAAACCCTACCCTTTTCCCATCATGGTCTGACTTCGATGTGTTCTAGTAGTCCTTGCGAGTGCCTTCATATCCCCTCTCTGACGTCCTCAAAGAGTATTCTACATCAAACCTGACGGAACGACACATTCTTACATCTCTGGCCCACTACTGCTTTGCTGTGAAGGACTCAGAAATGTACAAGCGCACTCCAAGGCCTGCTCAAGGAGGCACCTGTATCTCAGAAGACATGTTGCGAAGTATGTCTGACTCAGATTGCTTATGGTCTTTTTGGTGCGTCCTCTTGATCTTCATGGCTTCTCAGCTTACATGTTGTGATAGAATGACTGCCTCAGAAATTGTTGAACTTACTAAAGCCCTTGAAATTTCCAATGTGATTGTCACAACCACGTGTTATGTGTTCTCCAGTGTAGAGGCTCTGGCACTCACACTGGCACATTTTCGTAGCTCTGACGACATATGTGAACTATCAACATGCTTTAATCAATCTCAATCCGATATTTCTCAGATTGTCAACAACATTGTGCTATCCACAAATGAACGCTGGAAGCATCTACTAGATTTCGACCATTCACATCTCCTCTCCCCTGCCAATCTCACGTCATATGCAGATACTACATACCATGCAGGTGCTCCTTTGAACAGAGTATGGGGGTTTCTTGATTGTACTATCTGATGCATCGCTCGCCCAACCTACTTCCAGTGTGTGGCGTATAATGGGTACAAAAAACTTCACGCTCACCCAGAGAAGTAGGTATAACTAGTTATAGGCCTGCTGGCAGAGGGGGTTGTATATAGATATGGTCTTCTATTTAGAGGATCTCTAAGTAGAGGTCAATAACTAGTTATGTGCACGCTCTGGGGGCGGCTGGGGCAGATAGCACTGGCTAGCTTATATAGGAATGGGAATTGATGGGGTTGATGGCTAGATGATGGGGGAGCAGGTTGGGGGAAATATGACACCAGGAAAATCCGGACCTAGGAATTGATGAGAATTGATGGGGATCATTGACAGGGAATGGGGAATAGGGATAGGAAATGTGGCACCAGGAAAATCCGGACCTAGGGATTGATGAGATTGATGGATTGATGGGCAGATAGGATGGGGGATAGGGGATGGGGGATTGATAGCAGGGTACAATTGTGGCACCAGGATAAATACTGGGCTATTGCTAGGGTATGAGGAGGGTATGGGAGGGGTGTTTGTAGGTTGAAAAATAGAATTCTTTCTAACTATCAGAAACATAAATGGGGGTGTGGCAGCTACTGAAACCAATAATAAAACGATGTGTGGCGCATTTTTAATCGAGGAGAACATACCTCGGATCAACCTGGGGTTGGTCTAGATGTCTTCCTATTGAAAAATGGATGTGTGCAGCACAAAGAACCATGTAAAAACACGAAGATTTGGCTGAGAAACAAGCAGAACATTATTGAAAATCCATCAAAAAGCACCAAAAAGGGAGCAGCACTTTGCCCTCGCTTGGGAGTGACCTGGAACCACTTGTAGGTCGTCCAGACACCTTTGGGCATTGTATATGTCACTCAGTTAGGTCCCCAGGTCAACAGAACCCTTGGATATGATCAAAATGCCAAAAACCCGGACCACACAGCTTTGGCCACACTATCAACTTGCCATGACCTGGGGACACCTTATATTCGAAGATATATGTATATAATGCTCTAATCATGAGTTAGATGAAGTCTGGCGTGTGAAAAATGTGGTCAAAACCCGGTCTAGACCTCCTACAGCTACGCACACTGTACTACATGTTTTTCTACACCTCATTCCCAAGTCTAGTGCTACTCAATATCATGCTCTCTGCCCAATGTTAAGCCCTCTGCCCATGACCCTCTGCCCACTTCAAAGCTGCAAGAAAGAATATAAATATGAAGTTCACTGCACAAAAAACGACATACCTCATCTTGAATGGCACCTCCGACGACACAGTCTCAGAAGTCCAAGCGCGCGCGGGAGTCGATCCCAACTGTTGATGTCTCCAACGACGACGACAGCGATGATCCTCCTCTTCCACCCAAGAAACCTGCGAAACGCAAAGGCAAAGCCAAGAAGGCTACGCACACTAATCCCGATGAGTCTGATGACCCGCCTCCTCCTCCCACTAAAACGTCCAAGTTAAAAGTGAAGCCAAAGAAGAAAAAGTGTTGCCAGGCAAGTCCGAGCCCAGCACGGGAGGAGGCGGGTGCAAGTGACGACAACGATGGTGGCGATGATGAAGACAGTGGTCTTGAACAGGTATGTTGTCAGACACCCTATACCATAAGCATAACTAGTTATTGGCCCGTAGTGGCGGGGCGAAACAACTAGTTGTTGCCCGTAGTTAGGCATGGGTCAAA
The DNA here is from genome assembly GCA_011800155.1 of Flammulina velutipes. Lineage (NCBI taxonomy): Eukaryota > Fungi > Basidiomycota > Agaricomycetes > Agaricales > Physalacriaceae > Flammulina > Flammulina velutipes. Next base: position 125,031 of record JAALGH010000016.1, on the reverse strand, counting down.
TAGGTGGTCGGGCTGGCTGGGCCTGGCTGGGGCGGGTGGGGCTCATATAGCGGGCGGGCTGGGACGTCGGGATAGATAGGTCACATGCCAGGGAATGGATTAGGCAGCAGGAGCAGGTGTGGGGTGTGGCGCTCCAGGGAAATCTGGTCAGGCATTTGATGACATCAGGACCCTGCGGGGACGGGGAATGATGAGGAACCGTCCTTTCCTGTGGCGTAAAACAGATGCTAGGACCGTAAATGTGGCATACATCGTGATGAGGTAGCCAGAATGGGGTCCGCGGGATGTGGCGCACTATGGGGGTGGTCGGATAGATATAATGAGTGATTACCATTGCGGGACATCAGGAAACAGTGTCGCATGAGACGGCGACGTGAAACGGGGAATACATGCAGTGTGGCGCAATAAAATTGTTGCTGGGCGGAATGGTTCGTTGCGTCACACGGTATTGGATGGGAGGGTCAGAATCAAAGTATATTAATATATCTACAGCGCGAGAGGGACAGAATGGTACGCGAAGCGATAGGACATACAGAGGAGGGAGGGAAATGCGGGGCACGGGCTTTGGGACGACGGGGAGAATGACGGAATGGGATAAGGAAAGAGAGGGAGGGCATAGAGTAGGTATAGTAGACGGTAGACGTGAAAATTTGGGGTAAGGAGGAGCTACGAGTGGGCCGCAATGTCGAAAATGGTGGAGAACGGGATGGCGGGGGGCGGGGCGGCTCGATTGTGTCCGTGATGTCTGATGCGCGATATTCTGAGTCCATAGCGTATCCATATGTACGGCAGCGACATTGATGTTTAAAAGAGGGCGAGACCCGCGCGGGGATGCTGGAGGTGCACAGTGGTGGCGACCGTTCTGTTTCTCGCAGATGGCAGCGCTAGCGGTTTCTTGCTCGATGATGTGGCATACATCGACGGCGTCGGCGCGTGTCGTTCGTACGCGGTAGGAGCAGTTATGAGCGTGAGCGAGCGTGTAGGGTGGTCTGGCGACGTTGTAGTCGCTGACAGAGTGAAATCAAAATTATTTCACCCAAGTCCGAACACCGAAATGGCCGAAATAAGCTATGCATTGAATTCCTACGTACTATACACTACGCGTCGTCGTCAAATAAAGTATCATCTTCATCCGGATCATCATCATAAGCACTGTCCGTTAAGGTATAATCTAACGTCTTGCTCACGGAAACATTATTCAGAATGTCCTGACCCAAGGCGACCAAAGGGTACCATGCAACCTCCAACCGCTCGGCCTCCTCACGCATCCGCGTCGCTGAAGCTGAAGCGAATGCCCGAAGTCCCTCTGCGACGTCCGGTGACAGATTAGGGCGACTGGATGCACGTCGTTCCCACCAGTCGGCCTTCCAACGGTCAAACGCAACTACACGTCTCATCTCCTCCGTGAGGAGTTCGATTTCCTCCTGCCAGCGAAGCATACGCGCCCTTGCTTTGCACCACTCGCGCTTCAGATCTGGGAGCAAAGTGGAGTTAGTTAGGAAGACAGGAAAATATAACAGACGCACTGTTTTGAAACGCATTATCGCCTGTCATCGTCGCGGCCGATGCACCCTTTGGAAAACTATACCAAATCCAAGAGACTTCCCGATGACCCTCCCCCTGAGAAGTTAGAGCATCGACTGTCAAAGGACCAGTCTGCCCCATAAAGAGGAGGCCTCGCTCGTGGACATCGTTTGCTTCTTCTTCCTCTTGCCTCGTGAGCAGCCACTCGTTTAGTCCAGTAACATGCTTGTCCTCAAGAACTCGAAGCTGGTACTCCCAGTCGCCGCGACCTTTGAGTCGATTCAGAGCATTTCGAGCCCAGCGATATTGTAGCTTCGCAAGGTTGATGTTGACCAATACGCTGGAAAACGGCGTGAATAAGTCAATTTCGTCCAGGAAAGCAACAAATGTACCGACGTTGTATTCCCTCCGCACGCGTTATGGATGTTTGACCAGAGACATTTTGCACTTGGAAGAGGAGTCCCGCAGAGCGGGTTCGTAGTCCGGAGCGTAACAAATCAAGTGATTCCCAACATTCGGCCTCACGAAGCCGCATTTCCATTTCGGTGATACCAGGTTTGCAGGCGCGCGCAATGGCACGATGTTTGGCGGACAAATCTGATGGCATGAAAAGCTTTATCTCTTCAGGAACGACAACATCAGGTGGTGCGTCGAAGCGTTCAACCTGCGCTGAGGAAAGGAATTCCCGTAGATGAGGCATATAAACTTGTTGGAGGCCTCGGAATTTCTTGATACGACGGAGAATCTCTGTCGATGTGTAAATTAGAATATACCGGTAAGTTGTGCAGGATGTGGCGTACGTGTGCGACGCTTCTCGATGTTAAACTGTTGATATGTTGTTCCGGAATTCCGTGCCTTGACTTCCCATGCTAGGGATCGTCTGATAAAACTTGATGTTAGTATTAGACAGACATTTGGAAAAGATATACCCACTGCAGCGCTTCAATCTCAAGGCCTAGCATGAGCATTGTACTTGCACTGCACTCCTGGACAACAGCCTCTGGACTGCTTGCCATAGCAGCCTGCTCCTCTCGCTCAAGCACGATCCGAATCTCCGTAACAGTCATCTGACTGGCGGGTGACCCTTCGTACCGACAGGGCAGGCTAAAATCAGCCTCCCATGCTGTGATCTCCTTGAGCCATTGATCTAGAACGTCACGACCAAAAATAGTCGCAAGGCCTTCATCGAAATGGTTGAAGTTCTCGGTGTGGATTGGGCAGCTCTTGATTGCCTCAATCATTCTTGACGCAAACACATGTTCTATCGAGATAATGAGGACGTGCAAGAAAACCAAACGACAACTTACTGAACGCCTCTATAGTCCGACGATTGATGTTATTAAAGATATCATCAAGGGTGTCAGCTCAAGCGCCTAACCCCATCTTCTTCGTTTGGGACGCGGCGCGATTGCTCAGCGACCAGAGCCATTCAATGATCTCGGCCGCTGTACGTCCTACGAATGGAAGCAGATTTAATGAGAATTGTGCATGGTCATACGGCTTGTGAGACCAGAAATGTAGCTTTGGTATAGCGAATCACATAGTCTCCGGATTTAGAAACTGAAGAGGGGCGGGGAGATCTTTGATACGTTTCGACCAGTTGACTGACCATATGCACGCAATATCATAAGACGTTAGCTTCTTGATTCCAGGATCATGCCGACATGCGGATGCGTGCACATAATCCACGGAACAGAATCTAACATCGTCTTTGAATCCCGAGCTCAGATCGCGACGGAATACACTCACTTTTCTCCCTTTGTCAAATCTCCCAGTCCATTCGGGCGCAGACATCCGTGACGAGCACAACATACACCAGTAACACCGGAGACTCTGAGACCTTTCGCGTTCTTGATATTTGCCAAATGATAGGCTTGAAATCCGGAACAGTTCGGGGCGTCTTCCTGTGTGGTGTTCTTGGCGAGCCAGCGGGAGTATGGCTTGCGCGGTGTGAAGTATGTGTTGCCATCACCGAGCGGCGGATCACGATCTTCAGTGGAAATATTCTTGTTTCGGAGTCGAAAGTTTGCATCAGTAGCGAGGTAGGCAGTGTAAATCCAGCTGTTGAGTTATTAATAAAGCAACCTATACGAGGCACAGCTATAATAGCTCACGCGTTTTTGTGGGTAGCATAGTCAGTAGCTATGTTTATCTCAGGCTGGGGGCAGGCGGGGCAGCGTAACGCGAGTTCTCCATCAGAAGTGCCATTAATCCCAGTCTCATCATGACCACGCCCTGCATCGCGGCATAGCTTTACATGCCGCCACTGTCTGATGCATCGTAGTAGGACCCTGTATCGGTTGGGCGCTGACGTGCCAGTCCGCGCCTCAGTCAGTTCAGACAGGCTTCTCCAAAGATCCCAAGTCGGAAGCTTTCCGTTACAATTCATTGTGTGCGCAAAGCGCATGAGAGGGAATGTGATTGCTGTGTGAGGATGTGTCGGCGTTGCAGGCCACCAACTGCTACGGAGCGCCAGATTTCTGTAATTGGTGTCAGCGCGACAGCCACAGAAGCCGACGGTCAGTGTGTGCACACCGTTGGTATGCAAGACCGTGAAATCCGAGATAACACCGACAGGAAAGGGACATATTCCACCTGATGTGTGGCCCAATGTGACGGCAACGCCAAGATCCGTCAAAGAAACATGACGGAAAGACGATCCAGTCCATTGCTAGCAATAAAGTATTAAGATAGAAAATATGAAAGAACATAAACTTACCTCAACCCAGTGGAGAGGAAGTCGTTGGTGTGACTCGCAAATACAATCGCGACAGATGAGGCCGAGGCCGACACAGTCATCATCATGACATCGGTATTGCGCCACATTTCCTTCCGTAGCGCAGATATTGCAATTGCCTCCAGCGGCACCCCGCGATCCGTCCAATGCAATGAGTTCCATCAAATACTCGTCTCGAAAGGCTCGCCAAACCTTCATCGGATCCGCCTTGCTTGGAGGATCAGTAAATTTGGTAGAAACATTGAAATCTGGCTTACCGTGCTACTGTAAACTTTGCGTGGATGGCATACTTGAACGTTGATGCCGCCGATTGAATCAGAATAGTTGACTGCGTCATCGTCGATAGCAACCGACTCTCCGAGAAGGTATGAGAAGCCGTCAAGTTGGGCTGCTCGAGCCAGCGTATCAGTGTCCTCTTCGGCAAGATCAGTGTTGGGCTGGGCGATATGTAATGTGCACTTTTTGACGGGTGCACTATTCTCATCGTCGTCGACAATGGTAGTGGCAAGGGCGACAGCTTGGGTTTTATGAAATGCGGACTGCCCACCACCTTTCTTGCGTTTGAAGGATCCAGAGGCTGAAGTAGACATGAGAACGGTCGATGAGAGAGTAATCAAACAGTATCGATAGCATTATTATTCCGGCCTACAAAGGTCCGACGCAATGAAATGCAAAAGGAGACAGAAGTCTCCAATATCGCCTTGAGGGTCATAAGAAATGCACGAAACGCATGCCGAATTATGTTCCCAGCTCAAGCGACACAGAGTCCGAGACAGAAGATAGACCAGAATGAATCCATATCAGACGAAGTACGTGTACAAGAGACCATGTGAACGTAGAAGCTTGGAGAGAGCATACAGTACTTGGACGTGACTTGATGAACGAGCGATAGTGATAAATCATCAAATCATCGCTGTCTTTCTGACCATCATCATGGCACAACCTCCCAACTCTGCTCCACTCTGCCTCCCTCTTTTCGTGTACGACGACGGTCACGAGGATCGTTTGAATGTCACTGTAGAGGAGAAGATGTATATTATCGTGAACGGTCTGAGGTCCGCTGTTCTCTGTTCGGGGTGGTACATGATCTTTGCACCTTTTCACTAACGTCTAATTCGTACGCCTGCAAGTTCTACGCAAGGGATCTCGTCACGAAAGAGGATGGCAAGTCCAAGAGAGAACACGCCAAATTCAAAGGGGTTCACTCTTGGGAGGAAGCTGTAACCTGGCTGTACGAAAATCATGCGCTGGCGGGCCCCCATACCTGTTTGTCGACATTCACTAGCGAGCGATCTCTAGTTGGGCGTCAACTCACGATCCTCTCCGCCTTTGCCCCATCTACGACACTCTCTACGCCGACAAGAGCCTCGCAGCTGCAATCAGCTCCTCCTTCACCACACACTCCTCGTGGGCACGGGCGGGGGCGGGGGCGCACTCTTCATATTCCACCCGACATCGCCAATTCATTCACTCCCACTCCATCGACTCCGTCGAGTCTGTTCCAGGCCACAGCCTCTTCGAGTCCAACCCCTTCTCGCACAATGAGGACTAGGGAAGCGTCCCCTTCTCCTGTCTCATCCACATCAACCAGCTCGTCGGTCTCTCGCTCTAGCACCTCAGTTCCTTTGTCTCGGAGGTTTGAATGGTTTGTTGTGTTTTCTACCTCCCAAGAAGGCCCGGAGACATTTGATAACATGTGAGTTTCCTCACGAAGCACGAGTTCAAACTAATTATCATTTCAGTGCCGCTGCTAAGAAGTACATGAACGCCCAGACAGTCCAAACCTTCGTTAATATGTTTTGGGATGATGATATTGGAGAGGTGATCACTGCTGCTTACTGGGACCTTCTGAGGGGTGACGCGTGTGGTGTCGGAGACAAGAAGGCAGCTTTGCTTCAGCGCAGCGATCACGCCACTGGCTCCGCCCCCTTCGAAGAAGACAGCGACGACGACAGCGACGACGACAACGACGACACTCGTGATATTGGGATCAGTACTATCCCTGCGGAGCTCAAGCAATACGATCCGAAAAGGAAAAAATATCTGAACATTCTGCATACACTTGGTCGCGAGATGTACGACGAATCTTTGGAGGAGGTGAAAACCCAAGTAGCAGAGGAGGTGGAGAGGCGCTACCAGCACCGACTCGATGCGTATAACCGAGTCAGGAAGCCAATCAGCGAGTACGAACCCGCTGACTATCTCGTGTAAGTCCTGTAGTTAAAGCTAGACTCCGGCACGAGTTGCCGCGCGGGTGCACTCACCACTTGCAAGGCAGGTACCTGTGCCCTTAGATTGATACCTGCCACCCGCACGATCATCCGCCTCAAACGGGTACACCACTCGCGGGTCGGGTCGTCCTGGGTACCCGTGTACCTGCAATACCCGGGTAGTTTCACGGGTACTCGTCATTTTTTCTATATATCCTACTAATTTTATATGAGATACACAAATAAATGCTCATAGATAGTATTATACTTGAACAATGAAGTAATTAAGCAGGGTTTAGCCATGAATAATACCTTTCACCTATACCGGAACAGTGAGAAGGTCGAAGATGGCCATCTTCAACTTTCCCACGGGTATGTGCACTACCTGTCATTTCCTCAAAATCACTACCCGCCACCTGTGCACCACCCGCGTCCTGGGTACCCGGCTACCCGTGGTGAGTGCACCCGCGGGTATTTAATGCGAGTGCACCCGCGGGTGACTCGTTCCACCCACCACTCGTGCCGGAGTCTACGCAAGACCGGTCTCAACCTCTGGTACGCCTCGATCGTGTTGTCTGGAATGATCTGCCGAAGATGTGCGGGCAGAATGGCATGGTGACAGTGGTGGGCTCATTATTGTGGTGGCGCGAGGCAGTTAACGACAGCTCTGTCGATGCTCTTAGCGAGCAGGCGGACTGGGAGGAGGCGGTTAAAGATGTCTTATAGGCGCTGGACCACATGATACGTCATGTTGTCGCGCAATGTTCAAGTTCGTCGCGGCAAGCAAAGGTAAGTTATTTACTTGGATTTTATGTTTGTGTTTAAGCTTTAAGACACAGTGTACCCGTACTTAGCGTAGTGTATAGAGTAGAGTCGTGCTATGGATGACATCTGGCTTCTTTTCATTGGACGTCGGCCATTTCGGTGTTCGGACTTGGGTGAAATAATTTTGATTTCACTCTGTCAGCGACTACAACGTCGCCAGACCACCCTACACGCTCGCTCACGCTCATAACTGCTCCTACCGCGTACGAACGACACGCGCCGACGCCGTCGATATATGCCACATCATCGAGCAAGAAACCGCTAGCGCTGCCATCTGCGAGAAACAGAACGGTCGCCACCACTGTGCACCTCCAGCATCCCCGCGCGGGTCTCGCCCTCTTTTAAACATCAATGTCGCTGCCGTATACGCTATGGACTCAGAATATCGCGCATCAGACATCACGGACACAATCGAGCCGCCCCCGCCCCCCGCCATCCCGTTCTCCACCATTTTCGACATTGCGGCCCACTCGTAGCTCCTCCTTACCCCAAATTTTCACGTCTACCGTCTACTATACCTACTCTATGCCCTCCCTCTCTTTCCTTATCCCATTCCGTCATTCTCCCCGTCGTCCCAAAGCCCGTGCCCCCGCATTTCCCTCCCTCCTCTGTATGTCCCTATCGCTTCGCGTACCATTCTGTCCCTCTCGCGCTGTAGATATATTAATATACTTTGATTCTGACCCCTCCCATCCAATACCGTGTGACGCAACGAACCATTCCGCCCAGCAACAATTTTATTGCGCCACACTGCATGTATTCCCCGTTTCACGTCGCCGTCTCATGCGACACTGTTTCCTGATGTCCCGCAATGGTAATCACTCATTATATCTATCCGACCCACCCCCATAGTGCGCCACATCCCGCGGACCCCATTCTGGCTACCTCATCACGATGTATGCCACATTTACGGTCCTAGCATCTGTTTTACGCCACAGGAAAGGACGGTTCCTCATCATTCCCCCGTCCCCGCAGGGTCCTGATGTCATCAAATGCCCTGACCAGATTTCCCTGGAGCGCCACACCCCACACCTGCTCCTGCTGCCCTAATCCATTCCCCCTGGGCATGTGACCTATCTATCCCGACGTCCCAGCCCGCCCGCTATATGAGCCCACCCGCCCCAGCCAGGCCCCAGCCAGCCCGACCACCTATTTGACCCATGCCTAACTACGGGCAACAACTAGTTGTTTCGCCCCGCCACTACGGGCCAATAACTAGTTATGCTTATGGTATAGGGTATGTTAGAGAATACTATTGAGCAGGCTAACAAACGTACCAGATTATCCAAGACAAGCATGATGCAGCGGCTGGTATTCCAGAGGAGCGCAATGCCAAAATGACTGCCGATAGAGGTTGAAGGTCCGGTTGCATGGACTGCCAAAAGACCGCCAACCGGACCGGACCAGACCGCCAAAAGACCGCCACGCAAAAAAGACCAGTTGGTAAAAAGACCAGTCGCAGTTGGCAGTCTTTGGTTTAGACAAGAATATTTAGGACTGCCAAAAGACTGGTTGAACCAGTCATGAACCGGTTCATGATAAAACAGGTTACCAAAGGGTGTTCACATATAATTTAGCAGGTTTAGGGTGGTAAAACATGTATTTTTAGCTGATATATGAAGTTGCAATAGATAATTACAATGTTTACCTACTAAAATAGATACTTGGATGTATAATTGTGTGTTGAAAATATTATAGAACCTTAGTATATTGTATAATGTTACAGTATTTGACAAGACACTGTGGTCTAGTGGTTAGAACATCTCAATTTCATCTGTATTAGGTGAGGTCTTTCCTTACTAGATGCATATTTTTGTGCACGCGACTCGACCTTGGGATGCGCTGTACAACAGTTGAACCAGTTGAACTGCGGTCCAGACCGGCCCCTGGTTCAACCAGTTCAACTGGAAAGACCGGACCACAGTCGCGACAATCGAATTAAAAGACCGGTTGTGGTTGGTGGTTCTCCCAAATTGGGAAAAATGACCAACCGGGTCAGTTGGCGGTCGCGGGAAATTTATGAAAAAAACCGGACCGCGACCGGACCTTAAAGCCCTAACTGCCGACGACATCTACACTATCTTCACTCTTCCGTTGAATGCGCAGGTGCTGATCAAGGGCAACCTCATTATGGTGACGAAGAAAGGACGATAGTGTACTATCTGCCGGTAAGTTGCTGTATTTTTACGAATAGATGATGGCTGACCATCCATAGAGAAAGGAAAAAAGGCGACACTGTCTACCAGGCCTTTTTTCGCAGAGGGATATTGTCGTGCCGCGCCCACTGCAAGCAGCATTGGGAGACGTATAAGGCGCGATGCGAAGCAAAGGACATCACACTGTGTAAGGATGTGATGCCGGTCGCTGTCTTGAAGGAGCAGGAACAGCTGGATGCAGAGGCTACTGCTGATGGAAAGGCTACGCTGGATGGCCATTTTGAGAAGCAGCTGGGGCCACGAGAGTTTTCAGTGGAGGGCGTGTTGGAGAGTGTTGCAAAATACATCACCTGCTGCAACAAGGTAAGTAAATGTGTTATATGCAGGAATGCAATGCACCTAATGACATCTCCCAGCCGCTCGCCACTGCCAATAATGTGTTCTTCCGCAACACTCTTGTATCCATGTGCCCAAGGTCCAAGTCCAACAACATCTCCACTACACACAAAATCTGCACCCTGATTCATAACCGATACATCCAGTACTTGCACGAGACTAAAGTGTCCATTGCAGTAAGTCTGCCTGATGTTGAAAAGACCGCCTGTTGATGTATTTGCAGCTAGCGCCGGGGCGAATTGCGATGACGGCTGATGGCTGGTCCGCGGACAACAACAAGCAGCCATTCTTGGGGGCGACAGGATCATGGGTGAAGATCCATGAAACGACGAGGGTATGGTCCATTGAACATAAAGTGGTTGGCTTCAAAGGAATTTTTGGCCCACACGATGGGAGCAACATGGCGGGGTTTTTTTGCAGTATGTCGGTATGTCGGCATTGTCGACGTTGAGAAGAAGCAGTCGAAGGTGGGCGGTCAAGACAAAGAAAAACGTTTTGTTGACTCTTGTTAGCTTGGGCCAACAACACTTGACAACACGTCAAACAACAGTACTATGTGCCAACAATACTACCACGTCAAGCTTGAACTTACCTTATAGCTCTCCGATAACAACCAGCTCATGTATGCAACCCAGCTACTCTTCTGTATTGAAATTAATTTTTACAGGTGTTTTGCCCACTGTATCAACCTGGGAGTATTAGATGTTATGGGTCGTATCACTCGTACCGCTGCAATTGAGACAGCTACCGCGATTTGGGAGCATGATCCAGATCTGGAAGGCAACCGTATCATGAACGGGTCTTTGGATGCAGTCACGGCACTGCGTACTTTGTCCATAAAGGTATGTTATAATTCATCCACTCATCTGTTATCTAATCTGCCATATAGATCCAAGTGTCGGGGCAGCATATACAGCACTTTCAAAAGCTGCAGCGGGAATGTGGTATCAAAGAGCCTCTCAAGATTACGATGCATGGAAACACGCGCTGGGGAACCGCGCATGACATGATGGACTGTGGTATCAAATTGGGCAAGGTATGTCAGCTTCCCACCACCATCTCTACTACTAATCACTACTAGGCGATCAACCTCTTTGTACGCACTGCCGACCAGCTCTTTGGACCTATCACTGTCATCCGCAAGAATGGGAAAATTGTCAAGAAGATTGCATGGTCAGTGTTTGAGTTTGGTGAGGAAGATTGGGCACGTCTTCACGATGGAAAGGAGCTTCTAGAAGTGCGTCATCCATCTTAATACTGTCACCTTCTTTAATGTGCCCTATGATGCAAACAACATCCAGCAATTATTTTCCTCCGCTGTCCGGCCGACTTTGTGGAAGGTCATACCCGCTATGGAAACCCTCCTTACCAGCTGGGAAAAGAAATGCGACAACAACAAATATGAGCCCTACCGAGAGGCCCTCCAGGCCGGGATCGACAAGATACAGAAATACTATGCCAAGCTCGACCAAAAGTGGTGATACATTGCCATGTTGTTCATCCATCCATACTACAAGCTTGAGTGGTTCCAGATTCATTGGGGCGGTCATCAGGAGCAGCAGGAAGAAATTGTGAATGGGAACCCAGACACAAAGAACTGGGTAGACGAGGCAACTCGTGTGGTTGAACGTATTGTGCGTCCAATCTTTCTTTCTTTTTCCATCATTCCTGATCGTCTCCCAGATGGCTGAATACTGGCAGCCAGATGACCTGCTGTTCAGACAACCTGCACCGTGACCTACTCAGCAAAACACACCGTGCGCTACTCCCAACAATATCGAGGATGCTAGTCCCGAAACAGAGTACGACCGTGAGTGTCGTCGCCGGGCAGAAACCCAACCTCAAGGATTTGACGGGTGGCCTGTGGAACTGTGCCATTGGCTCCAAGAGTTTGACGCCAGTGTCACGAAGGAGACAGACTTGTGCCAGTACTGGATGGTAAGCATTGATGCTCACACAATGTTATCTCAGCTTAATTATATTGCAGACAAACTGCTTCCATTTCCCTACAATTGCATGAATCGCTCTTGACGTTATACCCGTGCAGGGTTCCTCTGTTCCCTGCAAACACCTTTTCTCTGGCAGCAAACAGACGGCTACTGACTTGTGAGCCAGTCTAGGTCACGAGTGATTTGAAAAGCTTCAGCTCCTCAAATGGGACTGGATGGCCAGTGTCTTCGACTTTGCCAAAGCTAATGACGAGAACAGCGACGATGACGGCGACGATCCGTTTGCAAAAGACTACAACGAGATGCTGAAGGCAGAGCAGGCTGTTGATGAGTTGGACACTTTACTTAACAGTTGATTTGTATGCCTTTACAGTTTTGTAGTAGCGTGTATTGTGTTTGTATTCTCCCGCAATGAACTCGGTGTTTATGTATAGCTATGTGCTCAATGGATGGCTGAAAGAACAATATACGGCAGCATACTACAGCAACATACAATATCTAGCTGTAGATTGACATTGATGCAGATCCGACGAGCACCCCGAGCAGTGTTTGGATTGCTCAACTCATGCAATGTTTATTTTATTTGGGAGCAAGCCGCGCTATTGCACAGTATGCAGATACCTGCGTAAAATGGCATGGGTGAGGGAGGAGAAGATAGTGCCGCGAACGTGAGCCATGGCGGTAATACCGACAAGCCAGCCAAAGGCTGGTGTTGGCCACATCTCGCGACACCGCTACAACATGTTTTGATCCTCTCCACAAAGAGGTTCCGGGTCGCCTCGTACCAGAGTAGGTTGGTGTTGGGTATTCCTACATTGCCTGAGTGGAAAGAGGGCGTCGAGCAGCCCGTGTGCATCCACATAGGTGTGTGTTGAGCAGTGAGTGATGAGCCAGGGTGTCTGTTGGGCGGTGAGTGGTGCCAAGGTGTGCGTCGGGTGGTCGGGTGAGCGCGAGGGTGGACAGCCAGGTGTGCAGTGTGCATGGTATGAGGCCTGGCAGGCAGAAACAACAGTGGATTAGAAGTGCATCACTGGGATAGTCAAGAAAATGCACCGGCGCACTGTAGGCATCTGTGCCCTCCAGTGCAAATGCTCCCTATTACTCATCTTGAGGTGTTGCGGTTGATGGTAGGTGAAAGAGGAAGAGATGTGCACTTAGATTGCAGGCACTTATCGCAATCGATGCCGATGATTATTAATCATTGGCATCCGTCAGCAACTGTACAGTGGCGTCAAGCTTAGCTCCAGCCACCGCACAGCGACATTTGTTCAAACGGTCTTGTGCTGCTCCCTCATCTATTCTGTTTACCTATTGGGTACGTGTTTTTCATTTTTCTGGATTGTTTCTCTCTTCCTGGCGCGCGTGGCTCGCCCTTGGGCTGCGACAGGTTCAATCCTTTGCAGTGACATCGTCGGGCGCATTATCTTCTTTTTGAACCAGTCTCAAGCTGCATAGCTGTTTATTGATGGTCTTTGCAGTGACACGATTGGGGCTCCCTCTACGCGCTGGGTCCACCTGTCTGGTGCGATGTCGACGCTGCTGCCATTTTACGTGCTCGCTTGGCGGATCTGGAGGAAGGTTGTGCCTCAGAGGATGAGATAGAGCTAGAGGGAGACTGTGAGGATGGCGATAGCAGTGACAACGAGCCATTGTTGGTGTGTTCGTATTGTTTCTCTTCTGCTAAGGCTAACTTCTCACCACAGCGGACGTTCCAGCCACCCATCCTGTCGCCAGCTAAAAGGCAGCGCCGCGCTTCATCCAGTACCATCTTGGACCTATCATCTTTCGAAGAGGTGGCTCCCTCCAAGCCGGCAAACCACCAGAAACGTTACTCCAAGGACCGCCGGCCCGGGCGCAAGATTCGTGAAGAGGAGCAGGCCAAAGCTGGAGAAAGCTTCAAAAGCGTCTCTGTGAACCATCGCAAGCATAGTGCTGCAGCGCCTATCCACCTCCCTGTCGACATCGCCTCCTTTCCCATCAGCCCCAGCGGATTCTGTGCTCCCCGTCGGGCAGGTTACAAGTCCTCACTCTCCATCGAGGAGCTCAAGTCGCGCGGCTACAGGTACATTAGCCACACTGCGGAGGCACACCCTGTAGTGGACAGAGTCGGGCGCATGATGTGCCTTGTTCACTGCCAGCCCAAGGACACTGAGAGCTGGGAGCGTGTCATCCATGCGCTGGAGAGGGGGATAGAGGAAGGGATCTGCACCATCAAGTTCACGAAGAAGCAGCAGTGTCACAAACACGGGAAGTTTGCTGCACTCAATGTTGGGAACACATATGGGGGAGGGCGAAAGGTAAGTCTTATGCCTGTTGTACTTCATGTACTTTTACTGATGTATGCTACAGTGAGCAGGGAATATCTACCTCGGCAGCAAGACTCGACGTATTGTGCGCAACCTGTTGCGCCGCAGCAGCTTTCAGCACTGGTCGGGCTTCCTCAACTGTGAGTGGCCTGCCCGTATGTGATACACCCAACTTATTTTTTCTGATAGAAATCTTCAAAACCTACAACCCAGCAATGTACAAAGAGTACCGTTCTAAAACAGACGAACTCTACGCATCGGACGACACCCTTATCAAGAACTTCGAGAACAATGTTTTCGCCGCTCTCGCCATCAATTTTTCGAACCATGTCAACAGTGAAGGCCACACTGACAATGGGAATTGGCCAGATGGGTGGTGTCCTATTACCTCGTTAGGGAAATTTGACCATACAAGAAGCAGCCACCTCGTCCTTGATGAACTCAAGCTTATCATTGAATTCCCCTGAGGTTCCTCTATCTATATTCCCTCTGCTATTGTTACACACCATACCATCACTATTCAAGAAGGCGAGACACGACATTCGATGACACAATATACAGGTGCATCAGGAAACAGCCCTGGGTGTTAAGTTGACTAAAGACAAGTGCCAAAATGTCTTAAACTTATTGCAACTAAGTTTACTTAGGACAGACAGGTTAACTCACAGTAACTTGGTACAAGGAACTTTGTATCATTAACTCTAGTTGCTGAAAGACGACTTGAGCTATCCAAACATAACTCTAAAGCAATGTATGTTATACCTATAGTTGAAGCTAACACAAGTTACCACCAGTTATACTCTAGAAATCAATTACCTTCGTCTAACTTATGTTGAATAAAGCTAACTTAGGGAACTTGTTTATGTTCTTGAACTAGTTGTATATATCTGAGAAGCTGCCTAGAGCATGAACTAATTAACAGAAGTATGTAAAAGGGTGATAATATGTATAATGCACTCAGAACAATACTTGTAAGGCCTTGGCTGCATTTTGGACCCTATAGCCCTCATCCAAGTCATGATTAGTTGAATAATGATGTATATCTTATCACATAAGATGCTCCCAAGTGATAGTAGACCAATAAGGTGACTCGACGATGTATGGCGCAATTTCCGGACATTTTTGCTTAATGCAAGAGTACTGGTGACCTGGGAACCTATCTGGGTGTCATATACAATGCCCCAAAGGTTTATGAACGACTTCCAAGTAGTTTTAGATCCTCAAAATGCAAGAGAAAAGTGCTACTCCCTTTTTGGTGATAGTCTCATGTATATATCCATGTATTTGAGGTCTTGAACACATTCCAGCATTGGAATCACATTTGAAATGATATTTTTTTGTACACATCCTTCCATAAAAGGTTCCCCCAGGTTACAGCAATCAAAGAGAATGCCTTGACGAAGTGTGGCGCAATTTTGCGATAAAATGATGATTCTGCTGACCTGGGAACCTAACTGGGTATTAGGTACAATGCCCTAGAGGTATATAAGTGACCTTCAAGTGGTTTTAGGTCCCTAGACTATGAGAGCAAAGTGCTGTTCCCTTTATGGTGCTTTTTCAACAATGATCCCTCTGTCTCTCATTTAATTTTTCACTCTTTTACATGATTCTTGTTTATTCAATGTGCATTTTACACACTCTTTGCAATATTCAAAGGCTTATTCAAGGACCTAATGTGCACACACTGCTTGATTCTTCATTTTTGACAAGTCCGGAACCCTAACCTCAAAGTCATGTGACCTCATGTTGGTATTTAAGTCAAACATTCCCTGAATCTCTCTTGACCTTGTACCACCACCATCTCCTCTGCCTCTCCTCCTCCTCCCTTCTCTTGCATGTTCCTGTCTTTAAGACACCTATTGTATGTTCTCTTGCTTGTCTCTTGAGTCTTTATTGATGTCTTTTATTCAGATCTTTCCTTGCTATTATCTGATGCTTTGCTGCTGATTGTGAGTTGTTTCTGCTCTTTATTCTTGACTTTTACTAACTTTGTTACTACTAGGATATGTATCTATGCTAGCTAGCTCTTGTAGTACTGTGTATTATTGTATTTTGAATGAAAATCTTTGATTTAACTTCTTGTCTTTGCTGGTTTCTTAAGATTCTTGAATGAATGCTTGAACCTAAGGCTATTTTATGATGTATTGAGGTTAACCTTCAGTCTGTACAGGTCTACCTATGTCAACTCATGTCTAACTTAAGTAACTTAGACTAACTTCTGGCTAACTTAATATTGTCTACAAGCATAACCATAGCTCTTGGCAACTTTATTAACTTGAGCAACTATTGTCTTTCGTAGCTCTAAGGTAACCTATAACAACTAGAGACAACTTAGTCTTCAAGGGTGTTTCCTGATGACCCAGACCACCTATCATTAAATGTTATGCCTAGAGTGACAAACGAAATAAAAGAGGAAAAGCGAAGATGGATGGGAGAATATAAGGGAGGAGGGAGGGAAAACGAGATTCTTTGTTCCCTGACCTCACTAGCAAGACCATGAGCGCATTCGAACATTGACATCTCAACAACATGACAGGGAGATGTGTGGCGCCCTCCGAAGAAACATCGTCCAGAGCGCATGACAAAGGGGAAACATGTAATGGCCCACATAAGATGGGAAAGAGATGCAGGATAATGGTGGCACAAGGAATGGGACCACTGATGTCTGCAGCTGCTCAGAAAAAGGAACGAGAATATTTTGCCGGAGGGGATCATTATTTCTTCGATAAAAAGGAGCGTGTGATGCTGGAAAGTAAGGTGTGCACCTTGCTAGTCATCCTGGATACCACAATGGAGGGGGTTGACACAGTGGAGATGACGTGGAGAGTAGTTAGCGAGGCAATGAGCGCCCCCTGGGATGAGGTTATGGAAGAGAAGGTTTGATGGCTCAGCCAGGATTCCAATTGCCTGTTCATTGAGTTCTATGCCATAGAGCCTATGGTTCAATGCCTACAGAACATACATCTACAGAGGGTAGCTAACATAGAGACTGTGGCTGGGGTATCTTCACAAACAACCAAGCAGAATGTTTCAGGCTACTGCACAGGCAGTCAACCCAGTGGGAATCTCAGGCAGCTCCCAGGTGCGAAGTAACAGAGTTCATTAGCACTCCTCATAGCTGACTGCAAATGATAGGACACTGAGACGATGTCTACACCTCAGTGCAACTCCGCCCCTAATTGGCTAGTGCTGACCACTAAAAAAGAATCAGTAGCAGCTGGGATCGCCCGAGTGGACACAAACACAGTGGCTATGGCCAATATTCTGGAGAGGCTGGAGAGCCAGGCTACTCAGGCCACCCAAGTCCCCACTCTCGAGACTTCGCGCGTGGAAGACACTCTCAAAATCGCACGGGAAGTGCGCATCCTCACTGAGGGTGCAAGGGATGTCGCAGCAGATGCAGCCGTCCAGGCAGCCTCGCCCAGCAGCCACATTGATGGACAAACCGCAGCCCTTCCCAATGATCTATCAGATGACCTGCCTTCAAAGACGTTTATGATGTCACAAAAAATCACATGGATCTGCTACCGTCGTTAACTGACTCAACAAAAGTGCTTACAGGCCAGCTATCCATCCTCACTGGGAGCATTGACACATCTACACGTACAACTCAGGCCATCCTGGTGGCCTTCCAGTCGAGAATCACCGCCCTGGAAATGAACACTAGAAAGCCTCCTCTCCCTCTCCTAGGAGCAGGCCCTGGTCAGATGTGGAATGGCCCTAACGACCCCTTTGCCACACCCTCCTCCTTCCTCGAATCTAGTGGAGGTAGGACATTTACCTTCATGCCTCAAGGCACGTCGACAGACATGTTTGGTGGACTCGAAGGTTCCCAAAACGGTTTCTCTTCGCACTCAAATAAGCGACCCCGTTTGGAGACTGGCAGGGCGGGGGTTACGAGGTCCAGTATAGCCACTTGCCTATGGACTGCATCCTCATGGAGGGAGTTTGACGAGCAGTCTCATGTGTCGCTGGCCTCCATATGGGTGACACGCTGCACCCAAGTAATTGGGTCATGGTGGATGAGAAGTCAGTCCTCTCCATAGGGCTTAAAAGTCCAGTCACAGTCCAGTTCTGCACCTAAAAATTAGAGAACTGTGACCAGACCGGTTCGATAAATCCTTCAAACTCTGACAGAACCCGACCATGACCAGTTCAACGACGGACTGCGGTCGGGTTCTTGGAGTTAAACCGGTCAGACTGCCCTACCAGTTCGGACTGGTCAAACCAGTCCGAACTGATTCAAACCTCTATTTTAAAAGAAATGTAGACATCTACAAATCTTATACAGGACAAATGCTTAGAGAAAATATTCAACATGCTCTATTGAGTTCTAAGTGAGATTATAATAGAAATAGAATGTTATAATAGACATGTAGAACATATCACAAAAGAGTTTATGCAGCACTACTTCATCAAAATCTACGACATGATAGTATACTCTATGCAGGTTGGTAAATTTCTTACATTTGACAATTTTCTAACATATATATGCTATTCTAGATGCACCTAGTATGAATAGAAAAGTAGGATATGTAGCAGAAGACTGGTTCTTATTGAATTACTATCTGTATCAGTATGATTACTTGAACTCGAGACAAGCATATGAAATTTATGAGCTATGTAAGACATTGTAAGTAGACAACTAAAGATAAAAAGTGTAGTTAACATTAGTGTTGCTCAGTTAGACTCCATCTAAGCTACCAAATTTATGTAGTTCAAGGAGTTCTAAGTTGAATGATACAGATATTGTGCTATTTAGTCTGTTTATATAGGAAATACACTTAAATAGCAGTTTGACCGGTTTGACCGGTTATTTAGCAGTCCGACATTTTCCAGGAAAATGGCCAAACCTCAGACCGGACCGGTCGGTTATCCAGACCACTACCCCTAGTGGTCCAGTTCATTGCAGTCCGGGTCCGGTCAGGTTTGCAGTTCCTTGGAAGTTCGACAGACCAGACTTTTAAGCTCTACCTCTTCATGCGCTTCTACATGCTGGAAAAGGCACAAAGGTTCATAGCAGCAGTGAATGGGGGCAAAAATAGCAAGTTTCTGGGAAGGCGGGCACACCTGGTCGAAGGGTAACTGTGTTTCCACGAAAAATGTCTATGCCTGGTAGTAATTAGTGTTATTGTTGTAGAGCGATGAACGTAGAAAATGTAATCAATTTCAATGCACCCAACACGCCCCAAACTGAGACTCCCTCAATAATAAAGCCGCCAAGCAACCTGTTATCAGCTCATACTCTGTCAATTCAAAAGGAATCATTGTCTATTGCAACATGAAATATCAATGGCGGGATGTCAGTTAAAATGTGTAGGAAGGAGGTCCAAAACATCGTGAAGAAGTACGATGTTATCCTGGTAGGGGAGACATGGCTCGACAAATATGAGGAGAGTTGTGTAGCCCTTCCAAAGGGTTATATGATAGCGTCCAAAACAAGATCTTACGGAGGGAGAGTATCAGCGGGGGTGTGGCGTTTATCTACAAGGCCAGTCTCGAAGCAACAATTATCGATGTGAGCTCGGAACCGGATAGCCTGGTGCTGGACCTAGGAGACATCTTTGTCGTCGGAGTGTATGTTTGCCCAAGGAAATCTGACTGGAGAAAATGGACCAATAAGGACCCAGAGGATGCGGTAATGGAGACTCTGGCATACCTTAATGTCCTGGACGACACTAAGGCGGTAATGCTTGCTGGGGACATTAACACCCATATCACGGGAAAGAGTGTCCCTTCATCATGGCTACGGACATCAAACGACAAGCTCGTGGATGGAAGAGGCGGGTGGCTACTGAGCCTGGTGAAAACCTATCGCATGTCAATCCTCAACGGATTCAAGGTGGAGCGTTCTGTACCGGGCGAGTTTACATCCCACCATGGAGGTCATGCGACAGTGGATTACATACTATAGCCGACCAGACTGCTTCACACAATAAAGGATAGGGCCCTCGCGGTTACTCATGACTAAAGTGCATGGTCGGACCACTCTCTAGTCTCGATATTGATCTCACGGATCCGTAGGCGATACATACAGGCGGAAGTAGTTGAACCAGTCCCAACTGTGAAGGAGGTGGAGGAAGGGCTGCAGATGCTGCGACCTCAATGGTTCGCGCCACATCCTGAGCTGGATTTATTGGCGAGGATGACAATGGAAGTGAGAACAACACCAGGGGAGACTCTGGCATGCGCATACGGATGAGTCAGAGTGAATGTGACAAGCACACAAGAGGTCACATTGGCTGTCTATGTCAAGACACCACAAGAGAATCCTGCGCATGCCTTTGTAGGCCGGCCTACTCTTGGGGTTGTACGAGAAAAGATGTCGAGGTGTGGGAGGTTCCAGCGGGGAAGAGCGAGAGCAGGATGAAAGCGACACTATATGCTATCACATGCCTCATAGGCAGTGTACCACGGACCAAGAAACTGATAGTGTATGGACCCGCTCGTGGCTTCCTCGCTCTGATCGGGTGTGACATGGCCAGACAGGTGTCAACAAACTTCCATTCCACGTTTGGAGAGAGTGCCAAGATGTCCGTGGGGGCGGTACATGCTCACTGGGCGCTAATCGAGGTCAGAATGCCAACATCGGCTTTTCACTACACTCTTCAGACAGATCTCTTAGCCGCTGCACGTGTCATGTGGAAAGGTGTCGTGGGGAAGAGGATTCCGACACAGTATTTGGCAGAGACAGAAAGGTCAACCCCAGATGAAGCGATGTTTTCACCCCACCTGCCTGGAACAAAACTGGTCGTGCGGTTAGCGCAGGAAAAGACCCCGGCGGCAGTTCCTAGTATGATTGAGTGGGTACCACTGTTGGGACTGGCGGCAAAATGCACTCGACGAGAGGTGAGAGCTATCATGACGGAGAATCTGGAGAAGCTGGTCCAGGCGAAGTCACCTTGGGATTGGTGGCAAGTGATCAAGTCCTTCACCTCGGACAAGCTACACCCTCCGCTTGTGAAAGCGCCACAGCTGAAGGCAGAGTTTTACAGACGACTAAACCCTCCGGAAGTCGCTCCCCCACACTTTGACACCCCACTACGGGAGCACTATTGACTACTTGCAGAGGCCGTCCCGACAGAGACAAGGGCACCCTATGCAATAGGCACCGTGGTCGGGTTCATTAGGTTAAACCGGTTGGACCCGTATACAGTCATGACCGGTTACGACCAGTTTAACGACTGGTCAAAACCAGTTATACAATACAAAAAGCTAAGTACTCTATATTACGGGGAATATTTTGAGGCCTTCCTCTCAGCGCACCAGCCTATCTGCCTCCCTCTTCTCCATATCCTCCTCCGTTGTATTGGCCAGCCAGTCTTTATCAGAACAAAAGCCGTTGTAGACCCAGAGAAATAGACCACCACATCAGGAAACACCCTTGAAGACTAAGTTGTCTCTAGTTGTTATAGGTTACCTTAGAGCTACGAAAGACAATAGTTGCTCAAGTTAATAAAGTTGCCAAGAGCTATGGTTATGCTTGTAGACAATATTAAGTTAGCCAGAAGTTAGTCTAAGTTACTTAAGTTAGACATGAGTTGACATAGGTAGACCTGTACAGACTGAAGGTTAACCTCAATACATCATAAAATAGCCTTAGGTTCAAGCATTCATTCAAGAATCTTAAGAAACCAGCAAAGACAAGAAGTTAAATCAAAGATTTTCATTCAAAATACAATAATACACAGTACTACAAGAGCTAGCTAGCATAGATACATATCCTAGTAGTAACAAAGTTAGTAAAAGTCAAGAATAAAGAGCAGAAACAACTCACAATCAGCAGCAAAGCATCAGATAATAGCAAGGAAAGATCTGAATAAAAGACATCAATAAAGACTCAAGAGACAAGCAAGAGAACATACAATAGGTGTCTTAAAGACAGGAACATGCAAGAGAAGGGAGGAGGAGGAGAGGCAGAGGAGATGGTGGTGGTACAAGGTCAAGAGAGATTCAGGGAATGTTTGACTTAAATACCAACATGAGGTCACATGACTTTGAGGTTAGGGTTCCGGACTTGTCAAAAATGAAGAATCAAGCAGTGTGTGCACATTAGGTCCTTGAATAAGCCTTTGAATATTGCAAAGAGTGTGTAAAATGCACATTGAATAAACAAGAATCATGTAAAAGAGTGAAAAATTAAATGAGAGACAGAGGGATCATTGTTGAAAAAGCACCATAAAGGGAACAGCACTTTGCTCTCATAGTCTAGGGACCTAAAACCACTTGAAGGTCACTTATATACCTCTAGGGCATTGTACCTAATACCCAGTTAGGTTCCCAGGTCAGCAGAATCATCATTTTATCGCAAAATTGCGCCACACTTCGTCAAGGCATTCTCTTTGATTGCTGTAACCTGGGGGAACCTTTTATGGAAGGATGTGTACAAAAAAATATCATTTCAAATGTGATTCCAATGCTGGAATGTGTTCAAGACCTCAAATACATGGATATATACATGAGACTATCACCAAAAAGGGAGTAGCACTTTTCTCTTGCATTTTGAGGATCTAAAACTACTTGGAAGTCGTTCATAAACCTTTGGGGCATTGTATATGACACCCAGATAGGTCCCAGGTCACCAGTACTCTTGCATTAAGCAAAAATGTCCGGAAATTGCGCCATACATCGTCGAGTCACCTTATTGGTCTACTATCACTTGGGAGCATCTTATGTGATAAGATATACATCATTATTCAACTAATCATGACTTGGATGAGGGCTATAGGGTCCAAAATGCAGCCAAGGCCTTACAAGTATTGTTCTGAGTGCATTATACATATTATCACCCTTTTACATACTTCTGTTAATTAGTTCATGCTCTAGGCAGCTTCTCAGATATATACAACTAGTTCAAGAACATAAACAAGTTCCCTAAGTTAGCTTTATTCAACATAAGTTAGACGAAGGTAATTGATTTCTAGAGTATAACTGGTGGTAACTTGTGTTAGCTTCAACTATAGGTATAACATACATTGCTTTAGAGTTATGTTTGGATAGCTCAAGTCGTCTTTCAGCAACTAGAGTTAATGATACAAAGTTCCTTGTACCAAGTTACTGTGAGTTAACCTGTCTGTCCTAAGTAAACTTAGTTGCAATAAGTTTAAGACATTTTGGCACTTGTCTTTAGTCAACTTAACACCCAGAGTTGTTTCCTGATGTTTTTGGCATTTTGATCATATCCAAGGGTTCTGTTAACCTAGGGACCTAACTGAGTGACATATACAATGCCCCGAAGGTGTCTGGACAACCTCCAAGTAATTTTAGGTCACCTCAATGTGAGGGCAAAGTGTTGCTCCCTTTTTGGTACTTTTTAAGGGATTTTCAATAATGTTTGGCTTGTTTCTCAGCCAGTTCTTCGTCTTTTTACATGGTTCTTTGTGCTGCACACATCTAAATTTCAAGGAGAATACATCCATACTAATGCCTGGTGGATCCGAGGTATGTGCTCCTCGATTAAAAATGTGCCACACATCATTTTATTATTGGTTTCAGTAGCTGCCACACCCTCATTCATGTTTCTGATAGTTAGAAAGAATTCTATTTTTCAACCTACAATCACTCCTCTCATACTCTCCTCATACCCTGGCAATAGCCCAGTATTTATCCTGGTGCCACAATTGTACCCTGCTCTCAATCTCACTGCTCCTATCCCTCATCACCTCCTCCATCAATCATCAATCTCTAGGTCTGGATTTTCCTGGTGCCACAATTGTCTATCCCCATCCTCCATCCTCTGGTCAATAAATGACACCAGTACTCATCCATTCCTAGGCCCGGATTTATGTGTGGCCACATTTCCCTATCCTCTGCTCCTCCTCCCCCTGTCCATCAATCCCTATATGCTCCCATCAATTCCTATCCATATTTAGGATTCATCCCGCCCCATCCCAGCCCGCCCCCAGCTAGCCAGCCAGCTATTTCTACCAGTCAAAATATCAGCCAAACCAATAGAGAGCAACTAGTTGTTGAGCCCCAGCACAACAGGACTGTAACTAGTTAGGCCTACAGTATAGGGTGGATGTCAGTCAAGTTGTGCCATTAGCGCACCTTTCTTGTCCATGTTATAAATATTCTTTGGAATAATCGAGAAATCAGAAATAAGATTCTCAATGAGCTGATGGAACTCTTCGACAATAGTGCGATTGAGGGAGGCTGCTCGACATTTCTCTAAGCTAGTTGTCCACTTCATCTTGATCTCTGGATGCCGGGCAACGAAGTGCTTTGGCCACGTCTTCCCAACCTCTCTGCCAGCAATATGAGAGGCAAACTCTTGCAGTGCATCGAGAGTGATAGGAAGTCCCCTCTTTGCCAATCCAGAGGCCCAGGTGACCACGATATCCTCCTAAACAGCAGTAAGAGCATGTTCATGCTCATGCACGTCCTTCTGAGCCTGTACCCCATTCAAACGAGTCCTAAGAGTTTCACGAGGGACATCGTGGTCTTTGGCGGCTGCACGGATAGTGTAAACCCAAGTCCCATCGTCCTTCTTACCCTTAGTGTGGATGGTGGATGGCAGCCTGTATCCGACCTTCATGGTCAATATCTTCACCTGCTGCTGACGGGGCACATCCTATGCAGTACCTATATCAAGTTACAGGACTCTAATAGCAGGGCAGAGTATTACAATATGGGTTCACCTTTAGAGGGGTCTCCCATAACTCGATACAGGCTCTCTCTCACCTGCTGGGCTAGGTACTAGATTGGAATAGACCCTGGACTGGTTTACCAGCTCAATAGATCACATGATGAATGTGGCACCAGGAAAATACAAATCAGGAATATGATGGGGGCAGGGACTGGGGAAATGTGGCACCAGGAAATGCAGATCAGGGAAATTGATGGTAGGGTTTAAAAGTTAGGTCGAGTCGGGTTATAGACCCAATTTTTGCTCTAACCTAACCTTAACTAGTTAGTCGAAAGTCCAGATTTGCTCTAACCCCTAACCTTAACTAGTCGTAAATTCTAAGAGGCAGTTATAACCAGTCATGACCAGTTATAACTTTTTTAGGTTATAACTAGTTAGTGACTAGCTATAACTAGTTATTTTGGTCAAATATGAAGCAAAGTAAGTATAAAATATAAGATTAGTTGATAGAAGTAATGTGTGAACGTGCCGCGCCATCCATGACGACTTCTGCATTGGTTCTCTCATCAATGATTGGTATGCTGTCTTCCTCTTCTGGCATGAGTGTTGTTACTGATAGTATATCAGTGGAACGAACTTCGGGATTGGACCTTGGTCTACCCGATGCTGTACAAGGCCTTACTGTTCTGGATTCTGTCCATCTACTTTATGATCTCTATGGATATGGATGGGACCTGTCGTTCCATAAAGATCTTCTACTACGCCAGCAGCAATCTGTCATTAGACAAGTAAGAGGCCAGTGACTATGTGTGTGGAAACTGGTAGCATTATCTTATGACCTATGTCCAGGCAACACAGCAGCTCAATGGAATGTCCCTGGAGGAGGATGCTGACCACACCCCTGGATACTGTCATCAAAATGGCTTATAGCTGTTCTTGATCTGCAATTCTATGGAGGGCTTCGGCTCCAGTTTTGGTCTACACCCAGCTCTTGTGACCTTAAGCGGAGGTCAAAAGGGCATTTAGCGAAAGAATCTTAAGTAACATAATGATAAGAAGATGAGACACACATAGATAACAAGTGGCAATTCTCGTGACATCACAAACTTTTGAGATCAATAGTCAACTTCAGAATCTTACCTTTTTCTTTAAACATAGCCACTGTACCGTTAATTCCTTGCCTCCCTTGTATCCTCTGTCCTCATCTCTATCCAGGTGAGGAAGCCAGGCTCATCTTGCTCAACTATTTACGTCAAATTAGACATCTCCTGTTGCCTCTCAACTTCATGCCTTGCCTCCACAACCCAACCTCGACTACAGGACCAACTTCGTAGGAGCAGTCTGTGCCGAGCTGCACGAACAACCATATCACTTTCCCTTAGGAAGAGGTGTTCCTTCAACTCATAGACTTGCAGGCATCTAGCAGTGTGGTAGTGATGACATCTCAGTGCGTATGTCCATCCCAATGTTTGGATAGTGACTAACTTGACTGCATGTTTATAGTCAGGATGTCCAATGCTCATCCACTTTCAAGTCAATGGCGCAGAACTTTGTAGATACAAAGCAAAGAATCTTCCTACTTTGAACATCACCTCTCGAAGTAAAGGCAGGTTCAGAGGCTTTTCAGAGGCCTCTGCCTCGACTCACGGTTCCGGAACTGCACTCCTATCTCCTTCACTATGCCCCCTACCATATACCACTTGGCCCACGGTCATAGCTTCACTCGCTATCTTGTAAACAACCCAAGTCTACTGGGTGTGGTTGCCCTTGCGGAAATGCTTGAGTGACTTGTCCACTGGGATTGACAGGCTGGATCCAAATGAGGACTTCAACTAAAAGCTGCCTATTCTATACATACTACCCCTCCCAACTCTGACAGATGAAATTCCCATCCCGAGTGGATGATGATGATGATGATGGTCGGGTACACAGAGCCTCCTGCAGCGACTGCCGGATAAGGGAAGGCTAAGGCGAGAAATTTACCTGTTAGTGACAGAAAAGAGCATTGCAACGATGCACACCCCCTGCCCCTATCAAATCCTAGGTTTAGAAGGCTGGTCATTGGATAAATCAAAGCTGTTGCTATTTTCCCCCGCCGAGAGATCATCTGAGTCACACCACATGCGACAGATGTGTCTACGCACTCTGTTCCTCATAGCTTCAAAATAAATATTAGACAGATAAAGAATAACAATAAGAAGTCACTTACCAAATATAAGCTGGACAGTGGAGGCAGCCTGCAAACATCAGCAATATCCTGTCTGGTAGGTCTGAGTTCTTTCTTGATAGTGGAGCGATGTTGAGGACATAGAACAAAGTTCTGCTGGGTTTTCTCTAGGTATTCAAAGAGTTCAGGAAAGATTTTTGCAAGACATGATAAGTGGGGCCGAAGCCCCCCATAGAATTGCGGATCGAGAACGGCTATACAAACAGTTGAGATAACTAACAAATAAATAGAAAGGCCATTGTATAAATAAGAAGAGAGAAGAGGAGGGTGGGAGAGCGAAAAACAGAGTAGCTATAGCACCCAATACAGGTAAGTAAATGATGCTCAAGAGCGAAGCTCTGTTGCATACCTATAGCACCCAATACAGACACAAGAAAAGTGAAGCTTTTCAAAGGCAAGAGAAGCGGACTGTGTGGACACAGTAATAAGCATCAGTTTGCGAGGCAAACTGGTAGACATACCAGTCAACAGTGAATAGAACACTAAAACGAAGCTCTGTGGACAACAAAGGCACTTGGCCCTTGGCTTGCACATGGCGCAGTTGCGTCCGTAGTGGCAGCCAGGGGACGCTCCAAGGCATGTAGTCAATGGTCTGCTGTGTGCTCACCCTTTCTGCCCTTTGTGCTCCGCACTTGTGCATTGAGGTGAGTGCACAGTCAGCTTGTTGGATCCTAGCTCGATTTGACAGCCCCAGTTTGACACATTGATGTGCACACTAAGAAGACAATAGTGCGATGCGGGAAAGTCTGTTGTTTATAGCGGAATTTCACGTTACAGTAGCAATCCTTCGTCTTGTAATAGGTGGTATGGGACAGGTTCTTGTTCTTTGTATCTTTGTTTTATGGGACTGTTTCTCTCTATCTTCTGCTCAAAATGCTTATACTAGTTCGACGGGGTAACAGGGATCTGATCTTAAATTGAGTGCTAGTTTGCCACTAAGTCACAGGCCGATTGGGATGTGTGTAAAGAGACCTAATGAGGCTCTTCCCAGGCCACCTCTGCTTAAGGTCACAAGAGCTGGGTGTAGGCCTAAACCGGGGCCGACGCCCCCCATAGAATTGCGGATCGAGAACGGCTATACAAACAGTTGAGATAACTAACAGATAAATAGAAAGGCCATTGTATAAATAAGAAGAGGAAAGAGGAGGGTGGGAGAGCGAAAAACAGAGTGGCTATAGCACCCAATACAGGTAAGTACATGATGCTCAAGAGCGAAGCTCTGTTGCATACCTATAGCACCCAATACAGACACAAGAAAAGTGAAGCTTTTCAAAGGCAAGAGAAGCGGACTGTGTGGACACAGTAATAAGCATCAGTTTGCGAGGCAAACTGGTAGACATACCAGTCAACAGTGAATAGAACACTAGAGCGAAGCTCTGTGGACAACAAAGGCAAGTTCACTGCAAACTGGGGCTGTCAGATCGAGCTAGGATCCAACAAGCAGACTGTGCACTCACCTCAATGCACAAGTGCGGAGCACAAAGGGCAGAAAGGGTGAGCACACAGCAGACCATTGACTACATGCCTTGGAGCGTCCCCTGGCTGCCACTACGGACGCAACTGCGCCATGTGCAAGCCAAGGGCCAAGTGCATCTATCAAGATCTAAAATGGGGCCTAGGAGCAAAAGTGGAGCAAAGGCACAATCCCGACTCGGAATTGCGTGCTGCGCAGTCGCTCTAGGCATGCCAAGATGCGGATATGTATCCGGCTTATGAATGTGCAATGACCGAACGGATAGCTGTAGATCCGGGGCCAGGAACAGGCCGAGAAACCCGAGTGCTCCACTCCATGAGAGCAGACTTTGTGTTGTAGCGAATACAGGAGTGGTCGCAGCGACTAGGGAAAAGTGGTGTCGGGTAGCGCGTTAAATGACCGTTCGAATGGTATATGGCACGATAGGGTCGCCGGCAAACAAAGTAGTGAAAATAGTGAAAACATCGAAAGTGTTCAACTTTTTGAGAGCAGACTTTGCTTGTTTACAAGATAGCGAGTGAAGCTAAGGCCACGGACCAAGTGGTATAAGGCAGGAGGCATAGTGAAGGAGGTAGGAGTGCGGTTACGGAACCGTGAGCCGAGGCAGAGGCCTCTGAAAAGCCTCCTTACCCTTGGAACCCGCCTTTACTTTGAGTAAAGAGTTATGTACCATACCATTAAAAGGATTGTAAGAGTAAAGTCCAGCTATATATGAGTTCCATGAATCATATAAACATTAGTGTTATAAGGTGTTATAGCCCTTGGGAACATCAGCAAAGTTGACAATGAGTGCGTGAAAGATAACATCAAATTGTGGTGTCGTTGCTGAAGAAGTAGCACTGCTATCAAGCACATTCTTCCATGTCTGACCCAAGGTGATTATGATAGTCTTGGTGTACACTGTAAACAGATGCGTGGTTATAGTGAATGCCCCTATCGTCTTCATCTGTTGACTATCAGACAGGTCAGTAATATGATAGCACATATAGAGGGCAGCACAAATGAACTCCATTTAGAGAAAAGGTTAGAGATAATCATGTAGGCATCATAGAAACACATACATTGTACATTTCAGACTCGTGGCAAAGAACTGATGTGCCAGAGATAAATTCCACAAAGCATCTTGCACGCAAAAGCACATCCTGTGATATCTTCATCCAGTCTTCCTCCGGTAGACCATCACGAAAGATTGATGCATCGGGACGGCCGGTGAAATGGAGATACTGTTCGAAGAGCTCCTTGAACCGAAGCTCGTATGTGCTGAGAAGATCATTAACTTTGAGAAATTGTGCGACGATCCGGGCTGTTCGGTCTGTAACTAGAGGTTCTCGTACTCATAGGTTCGTTCTATCACTAAGAATGCTTCTTAGAATCGCAAATTTTGAGGTCTTTCGTACTTGCATTAATACAATGCACATCAGCGCTGTCACAAAATCTATAGTCCCTCTGTATAGTTACAGGCTAATTTTTGGCAGTCTTGCCAGCTCATTTTTTGGGGACGTCTAGACTTCTTCATTCTCTTCCACCATGGCTGACAACTCTGGCTTCGCGCCATTGCCCGATCGAACAGGCGCAAATACTAAATATCTGAATGAACGGTTCCTCTCATACTAAGTTCAATCACTATTACGATAACACTCCATCAGTAGGGTAAAACTAACCTGTCTCACGACGGTCTAAACCCAGCTCACATTCCAATCCAATGCTTACCGAATTCTGCTTCGGTATGATAGGAAGAGCCAACATTGAAGGATCAAAAAGCAACGTTGCTATGAATGCTTAGCTGCCACAAGCCAGTTATCCCTCTAAGCCAGAATCCGTGATGATGTTGGTCCCGCACATTTGACTTGTGTTGAAATAGAGCTTTGCTCGTGAACTAAATATGGTCTCAAAAAGTTGAGCACTTTGGTTGTTTTCGCTATTTTCACTACTTTGCTCGCTGGCGACCCTATCGTGCTATATACCATTCGAACGGTCATTTAACGCGCTACTCAACACCACTTTTCCCTAGTCGCTGCGACCACTCCTGCATTCGCTACAATGCAAAGTCTGCTCTCACAGAGTTGAGCACTCGGGTTTCTCGGCCTTTTCCTGGCCCCGGATCTACAGCTATCTGTTCGGTCATTGCACATTCATAAGCCGGATACATATCCGCATCTTGGCGCGCCTAGAGCGACTGCGCAGCACGCAATCCCGAGTCGAGATTGTGCCTTTGCTCCTAGGCCCCATTCTAGATCTTGATAGATGCAAGTTCACTGCAAACTGGGGCTGTCAAATTGAGCTAGGATCCAACAAGCTGACTGTGCACTCACCTCAATGCACAAGTGCGGAGCACAAAGGGCAGAAAGGGTGAGCACACAGCAGACCATTGACTACATGCCTTGGAGCGTCCCCTGGCTGCCACTACGGACGCAACTGCTATCTCATCATCACTTAAACAACAGCCATTCCAGTGTATCAGTCTTACCTGACGTCCCAACTGCTCCAAGAAAACCATTGACCTGCATTTATAAACAGCAGGTGACCAGTTTGACACTGTTGTTGTCTTGACTGGTGACCAGGCAGAGAGCACAGGACTTGATGGTACACTTAGTAATATTATCTTATTGTGTGTATATAATGTCTGATGTAGGGACATGTATTCCTCGTGTACATTGCATATTTCAGCTGCCATCGTCTATCAAAATTTCAGGTCTCAATATGTCCACACCGTTGTATTGGTCCCAGCTATTACCCCTGGACTGTCTACTCTGTATTGCACTGGTACTTTAATATTATCCCAGTGATAGTCCGTGGTTCTCAGAAAAGTCAGGTACTAAATGACAGCTCTGACGTATATTTGTAAGTGGGATAATTGACCAAGCAGGTGTTACCTGTCTGAAAGAAATGCCTTTGACAAAGAAGGTATTTTATGAGTATGTTCTGCCCAGGGTGACAGTGTTGCAGGTTTAAAGAACTGTATGTATGCTCTCTATCTCCTCCAGCTGTTCTTTACTCTCTGACTGTCCTTTTGGTACGATCACTACCGACCTCCTAGAAGTTGACAGCTACAACTTCATTATATCGACTCACTAACACTGTCATTGTTCAAAGTAAAGGTAAGAAATCGTACTGGCCATGCATGCACTTCCCACTTGTCAGGTGCCTGCTGCGGTTAGGACTTGATTGTTCTGTGTATCTTTTGTCTGTTCCAACACTTGTGCAAACCAATCACTGTCTGAGCGAAAGCTGTTATAAACCCAACGAAAAAGCTCACCACCTGTATACTGAGCAGCTAAGGTGAAATGTGTCACCATGGCAGAGGGGATGTAGCAAGTCGAACCTGCCTTTGATGTATCCTCTCTCGCTGTAAGCTCCTCAGGTCTTGCTGGGTACAGGCAGCTGTTGTTTCACTCCTCCTTTGTGGACGACCTTCTACAGTGCAGTTTCATGCTTGTTCGGAAGGAGGGTGCCAGCACGCGCCCTCTTGTTGTGGAAGGCGATGAGCATATCAATAACAACAATCACCTGGATGGCTGGTATCACAGCTGTTGGCGAATTCGACCACTGTTGCAGCGCTCACCTCGTTCTTTGGGAGTTTCCTCAAGTGCTTGGCCCAGTTAGACTTCATGCCACCCTCTTCCGTACGCAGCCTGTCGCAGCGCTTCTTTTTGTTGTGTTGGCAGTAGTTACACAAAACAGGAAGGCTCAGGGAGGCACTGTCATCTGAATCCGGCGACAGATCTGCCTTCTGAAGAAAAGGAGGCTGGACGCAGGTGTTTGGTAGAGGCTGGTGCTTTTATTGCTGAGCGCTTGTGAGACAGAGCAGCTCAGTATTCAATGAAACATACCCTCAATGATCCAGGCTGCACATCTTCTTTACCTTATTTGTGATAGTGTAGAAACTAGCTCAAGGGTCAGTTTGACTTGAAATTGATCAAAGGAAGCCATAATGAGAGGTTGAGAGGAAAGTACGCAAGATCCAGACCTTTGGTGTTAGTTGGATTGTATACCTGACTGGTGGACACAGACTGGTAGGTGTCTTTAACTTCATATTGACTAGAGACTTACTAGTGTTGAAGGCTACCGAAGAAGAGAGACAGGTCAACCTTAAACACTCAGATCTGAAAGCCGACTGTCTTTCAAGCAAGTCGTATATTCCTAATTCCAATAGTGCACTACAGTTCTGGAATGTCGCAAGGTTGCAGCTCTCAGTCAACCTGGAGTATTCTTGGGGCCTTTTAGCATCAATCAGACCAAGGAAGAAGTTGCTCTACAACCCCCCACATCTACCACAACTGCATCCGTCAAACAGGCAAAACTCAAGGAATGGAAACAGCAGGTGATGGCGAGATTTCGTTGTGAAGATGGCCCAACAGTAAGATGGCCCATGTTCTGCGCCATTTGCGCAGCCTGGATACTAGTCACGTCCTACTTATGTAGACAACCATCAACACTAAACTCACTGGTCACCTGTACCTAGCACCGTTACTGTTCCTCTCCCCGGGACGGAAGTATGCTGCAGACTTCTTGACCGACCAGAGGTAACTCAACAACATCATGACCCCACCCTCTAGGCATTTAACTAGTTATCTGTATAGCATAGGGTGCAACAACAGGGTGCACTGATGAGACATAAATTACAGCTTATGTTCAAACGGGAATAGCAAGTGAGCACCAGTTGTGTGCAGATTTTGCGCCCAGAGGAATACAATTGGTGTAGAACTTCCATTTGTTGTCATCGAGCTTGACACCTCTGCTTAAGGTCACAAGAGCTGGGTGTAGGCCTAAACCGGGGCCGACGCCCCCCATAGAATTGCGGATCGAGAACGGCTATACAAACAGTTGAGATAACTAACAGATAAATAGAAAGGCCATTGTATAAATAAGAAGAGGAAAGAGGAGGGTGGGAGAGCGAAAAACAGAGTGGCTATAGCACCCAATACAGGTAAGTACATGATGCTCAAGAGCGAAGCTCTGTTGCATACCTATAGCACCCAATACAGACACAAGAAAAGTGAAGCTTTTCAAAGGCAAGAGAAGCGGACTGTGTGGACACAGTAATAAGCATCAGTTTGCGAGGCAAACTGGTAGACATACCAGTCAACAGTGAATAGAACACTAGAGCGAAGCTCTGTGGACAACAAAGGCAAGTTCACTGCAAACTGGGGCTGTCAGATCGAGCTAGGATCCAACAAGCAGACTGTGCACTCACCTCAATGCACAAGTGCGGAGCACAAAGGGCAGAAAGGGTGAGCACACAGCAGACCATTGACTACATGCCTTGGAGCGTCCCCTGGCTGCCACTGCGGATGCAACTGCGCCATGTGCAAGAGAAAAGAGGACATGATCAGAGGAGAAGACTTGCTACACCTGGAAATCATGATCTAGAGTTTATTAACACCTTTCGCAGGATTGCCCCCTAGGATTAGGAGATTCAAATACATCTGAACAACTCTATAAACACGCATGGTAAGTGCTGTCCCTGCAACACCATCAACCTTGTACATAGGTCTTCTTTGGTTTCAACAGGGTGAAATAGTCTGGGTACAAGATATTAATGTCACAATCGTTTCATCAGATGACAACAACCTTCAGGCATTTGTCTTGCATCTGGGTGTATGTAGTCTTTGTTTCCTCGTGGTTGGTGCTGATGGTTTAAACAGTGAATTCAAGGGAGACCAGTACAATAGTTCACTCTAAACAAGAAAGAACAAAGAATAAGGTCGTTGCTCTGTCAACTTGTTTACCAAAGTACACCTGCAAAGCGATAATTGATGTATGCAATGAGGAATAGCATTAGGATATAGGGAGCTGTATAATGAAAAATAAGATTGCTAGAACATGTTGCTTCAAGGATGAGTTATCCAAAGATTGGTCTTATAGCTCTGAGGAATTAGGTTATGAAAAAGAAAGAGTTGCCTGTCTTTCATATGACCAAAGAGCTGGTTAACAAGTTAGGAATGTGTTATATAGGCTGTTGGGGTTCAATTACAAATTTTACAATGGTACTCAACAAGATCACTATGATTTTACTTTAGAGTATTACTTAGAGATAGATGCAGTGAGGAAAATGGAAATCTTAGACATCATTGAAGCTACTTCTCATATTAAAGAAGTTGAAGTCAAGTCCTTTGTGAATTGAATGCTTGTTTCTGTGAGAAATCCTTTAAAGAATCTGGATAAGGATGTTACTTCTCTTGTAGAGGATCTGTTTGTCGCTGGCGACCCTATCATGCTATATACCCCACCCATTGAGTCAAGAATAGCACGAAGGGAAGTATGATAGCAAGTGATAGTAACAGAATGTCCCAAAGAGGAAAGAGATGAACGATAAATAGCACCTATAATAGTTACAGATAAATAAAAAGGCCATTGTATAAATAAGAAGAGGGAAAAGGAGGGTGAGAGAGCAAAAACAGAGTGAATAGAACACTAGAGCGAAGCTCTGTGGACAACAAAGGCAAGTTCACTCCTAGGCCCCATTCTAGATCTTGATAGATGCACTCGGCCCTTGGCTTGCACATGGCGCAGTTGTGTCCGCAGTGGCAGCCAGGGGACGCTCCAAGGCATGTAGTCAATGGTCTGCTGTGTGCTCACCCTTTCTGCCCTTTGTGCTCCGCACTTGTGCATTGAGGTGAGTGCACAGTTTTCTTGTTG
>JAALGH010000016.1:82500-85000 GCA_011800155.1 Flammulina velutipes | reverse complement strand
TTGGCCTTATGGGCGTAACCTACGTTGAAAAGCCAACACTGTTCAAGGCATTCCGCTTTGAAGGGTAAGGATTGAGGCTCACTTATCAGGGTACTCAGTCTTGGTGGTAAAGCTAGTGAGTGGTACCCACCAGCCACTCAAAGCCTTGGTTCGCTGCTCTTATTGGCGAGCCCGGGTCAAGAGATAAGTCTGCTAGGTCTCACCTTGG
The DNA here is from genome assembly GCA_011800155.1 of Flammulina velutipes. Classification (NCBI taxonomy): domain Eukaryota; kingdom Fungi; phylum Basidiomycota; class Agaricomycetes; order Agaricales; family Physalacriaceae; genus Flammulina; species Flammulina velutipes. Next base: position 84,792 of record JAALGH010000016.1, on the reverse strand, counting down.
CAATACTGAGTGCCTCACGGGCCTCGCGGGTATGCCTGGCCCTTTGACCTGCCCCGGGAAGTATACTAGTAAAGACTTCCTTAGGCTTGGGCAAGGGCTAAGTGGTACGTTGCGGGAACGGTTGAGGTCTCAGAGGCTAAGGTTGGAGCAAGGCAAAGGAAACGAGTGAGGTATAGTAAGGGCCGGGAAGGGAGAGGCAGTAGAGGGTAGTGTAGAGTTGGTGGTAGTAGTAGTGGTAGGTAGGTATGTATGTATTAGTAAGTAGTAGTATAGATAGGATCATTAGTTGTAAACAGTGTAGTGACTTGTATAGTAGTAGCAGTGCAATAGACAATGTTGAACGGGTAGAAGCCGTAAGGTGAGGTGCAGTCCTATCATAACCCTAACATAGTACTAAGAGAAGGCCATAGGATGCTCGTATGAGTACTGATGAAGGTCTATGCAATGCTTGTAAGGCTCATTTGTAACCCTAAGGGTACTGCTAATGAGAAGGTCTTAGGGTACTTGGTATGAACCTATGTCATGTCTTGATGTACTTGTATGGTAGACCTATAGGCTTAGAGTGTTCGTATGGGGTCTCGTAGACTCTTAGTGTAGTTGTATGGGGCTATAGCATCTCTTACAGTGCTCGTATGGACTCTTAGTGTAGTTGTATAGGCCTACGACATGTCTTAGGGTGTTCGTATGGACTCTTAGTGTAGTTGTATGGGGCTATAGCATCTCTTACAGTGCTCGTATGGACTCTTAGTGTAGTTGTATAGGCCTACGACATGTCTTAGGGTGTTCGTATGGACTCTTAGTGTAGTCGTATGGGGCTATAGCATCTCTTACAGTGCTCGTATGGACTCTTAGTGTAGTTGTATAGGCCTACGACATGTCTTAGGGTGTTCGTATGGACTCTTAGTGTAGTCGTATGGGGCTATAGCATCTCTTACAGTGCTCGTATGGACTCTTAGTGTAGTTGTATAGGCCTACGACATGTCTTAGGGTGTTCGTATGGACTCTTAGTGTAGTCGTATGGGGCTATAGCATCTCTTACAGTGCTCGTATGGACTCTTAGTGTAGTTGTATAGGCCTACGACATGTCTTAGGGTGTTCGTATGGACTCTTAGTGTAGTCGTATGGGGCTATAGCATCTCTTACAGTGCCAGTATGGACTCTTAGTGCAGTTGCATAGGCCTACGACATGTCTTAGGGTGTTCGTATGGACTCTTAGTGTAGTCGTATAGGCCTTAGGGTGTTCGTATGGACCTAGAGCATGTTGTTGTAAGAGTACAATGTCTTAGTGTAGCATTAATAGAGGTCTTAGCATGTCTGTATGTATGGTTGTATCAGTGAAGGAGACAGATTAGGGTGCTTGTATGGCACCCATAGGGCATGCTTTAGGGCCAGTAAGCCCGGGGTACTGCCTACCAAGTCTGCAAGGGGTGCCCCCCTCAAATCTTGGGCTTGGGGGAAAAAGCGCACCCTCTACCATGCCTCCAGTGCCTCTAGGTGGCTTTCCTACTCTGATTAGGTGACATGAAAGTGGTCTGGAGGCCAGAGTGGCCACTGGAGGGACGAGGAGGCCACTTGGCAGGGACGAACCCCCCTAAACCCGGACTTGGAGGGGGGGCATGCTCTTTTGACCACTTTCCCACGCCGCTAGCTCTTCCTGGTGGCCTGTCCAACATTCCAGAGGCCTAAACGAGTGGTTTGGAACCCTTCCCGGTGGGCAGGCGGGTCGTTTTCATTTAGTGGACGGGGCTCTCACGCCTCATAAAGTGCGCTATTCAGGTCGGCCCACCGGGCCGGGTTTCCTACTATATGGGAGAAGAGCAAAAGGGAGTCATACAAGAGACGTCTTAAGGCGACTCTAGTATGGTGTTCTGAGTAGTTCGAGCATTCCATATTCCACTTCCTTAGGGTTGTGTTGATAGGCAACGCTTATGGCGTAGCCGACCTTGAACAGCTGAAACACTCTTCGGGCTTGCTCGAAGGGTTAGTAGTAACCTATTGGCGGGACGACTGGCTGTCTTTGAACCGAGCTATTGATGTGCTTGCCTAGCAAGATGTACTGGCTTGGGATAAGGGGACATAGCCTGGCCGGGATCAGTTCTTCATTGAGCTGTGGGCCTAACAAAGTCAAGTAGTACTATTGTTGTATTGCTTGCGCTGAGCGAGAGGTGTGGGTTGCTAGCTGATAGCTAATCCTGCCTGCCGTTAACCAGTTGAGAATCCATTGCGACTGCGCGGTCTAACGGCTGCCGGTTGTCGATAGTTCTCCCTGTAGGACACGATCCTTGTTGCTGG
>JAALGH010000016.1:72500-75000 GCA_011800155.1 Flammulina velutipes | reverse complement strand
ACTTAACTTGGGGACTTGGGCTTGCATGCCTGGCTTGCCTCTAAGAGTCAAGGTAAGTGGGCATAAAAGGCTGTTGCATTCATACTGTTTATCCACGGCCATAGGACTTCGAAAGCACCGCATCCCGTCCGATCTGCGCAGTTAACCGGAGTGCCGCCTAGTTAGTACCACGGTGGGGGACCACGCGGGAATCCTGGGTGCTGTGGTTTTTGCCCATGTTCACCTTTTTGAGGGGTCCCCCCTTCCTGTAGCAGGGGGGGAGGTCCCCTTTTCATTTAGTGGACGGGGCTCTCACGCCTCATGAAATGCGCTATCCAGGTCGGGATCCCGGGCCGGGTTTCCTACTATATGGGAGAAGGGCAAAAGGGAGACATAGGAAAGAGGTCTTAGGGCTGCTTATCCTATGGCCTTCTGAGTAGCCCGAGCGTACCATACATACACGGTACCCTTGGGGTACTTACTTAGGTATTGGCCTTATGGGCGTAACCTACGTTGAAAAGCCAACACTGTTCAAGGCATTCCGCTTTGAAGGGTAAGGATTGAGGCTCACTTATCAGGGTACTCAGTCTTGGTGGTAAAGCTAGTGAGTGGTACCCACCAGCCACTCAAAGCCTTGGTTCGCTGCTCTTATTGGCGAGCCCGGGTCAAGAGATAAGTCTGCTAGGTCTCACCTTGGCAATACTGAGTGCCTCACGGGCCTCGCGGGTATGCCTGGCCCTTTGACCTGCCCCGGGAAGTATACTAGTAAAGACTTCCTTAGGCTTGGGCAAGGGCTAAGTGGTACGTTGCGGGAACGGTTGAGGTCTCAGAGGCTAAGGTTGGAGCAAGGCAAAGGAAACGAGTGAGGTATAGTAAGGGCCGGGAAGGGAGAGGCAGTAGAGGGTAGTGTAGAGTTGGTGGTAGTAGTAGTGGTAGGTAGGTATGTATGTATTAGTAAGTAGTAGTATAGATAGGATCATTAGTTGTAAACAGTGTAGTGACTTGTATAGTAGTAGCAGTGCAATAGACAATGTTGAACGGGTAGAAGCCGTAAGGTGAGGTGCAGTCCTATCATAACCCTAACATAGTACTAAGAGAAGGCCATAGGATGCTCGTATGAGTACTGATGAAGGTCTATGCAATGCTTGTAAGGCTCATTTGTAACCCTAAGGGTACTGCTAATGAGAAGGTCTTAGGGTACTTGGTATGAACCTATGTCATGTCTTGATGTACTTGTATGGTAGACCTATAGGCTTAGAGTGTTCGTATGGGGTCTCGTAGACTCTTAGTGTAGTTGTATGGGGCTATAGCATCTCTTACAGTGCTCGTATGGACTCTTAGTGTAGTTGTATAGGCCTACGACATGTCTTAGGGTGTTCGTATGGACTCTTAGTGTAGTTGTATGGGGCTATAGCATCTCTTACAGTGCTCGTATGGACTCTTAGTGTAGTTGTATAGGCCTACGACATGTCTTAGGGTGTTCGTATGGACTCTTAGTGTAGTCGTATGGGGCTATAGCATCTCTTACAGTGCTCGTATGGACTCTTAGTGTAGTTGTATAGGCCTACGACATGTCTTAGGGTGTTCGTATGGACTCTTAGTGTAGTCGTATGGGCTATAGCATCTCTTACAGTGCTCGTATGGACTCTTAGTGTAGTTGTATAGGCCTACGACATGTCTTAGGGTGTTCGTATGGACTCTTAGTGTAGTCGTATGGGCTATAGCATCTCTTACAGTGTAGTCGTATGGGGCTATAGACTCTTAGTGTATGGACTCTTTGCAGTTATAGGCCTACGACATGTCTTAGGGTGTTCGTATGGACTCTTAGTGTAGTCGTATAGGCCTTAGGGTGTTCGTATGGACCTAGAGCATGTTGTTGTAAGAGTACAATGTCTTAGTGTAGCATTAATAGAGGTCTTAGCATGTCTGTATGTATGGTTGTATCAGTGAAGGAGACAGATTAGGGTGCTTGTATGGCACCCATAGGGCATGCTTTAGGGCCAGTAAGCCCCGGGGTACTGCCTACCAAGTCTGCAAGGGGTGCCCCCCCTCAAATCTTGGGCTTGGGGGAAAAAGCGCACCCTCTACCATGCCTCCAGTGCCTCTAGGTGGCTTTCCTACTCTGATTAGGTGACATGAAAGTGGTCTGGAGGCCAGAGTGGCCACTGGAGGGACGAGGAGGCCACTTGGCAGGGACGAACCCCCTAAACCCGGACTTGGAGGGGGGGCATGCTCTTTTGACCACTTTCCCACGCCGCTAGCTCTTCCTGGTGGCCTGTCCAACATTCCAGAGGCCTAAACGAGTGGTTTGGAACCCTTCCCGGTGGGCAGGCGGGTCGTTTTCATTTAGTGGACGGGGCTCTCACGCCTCATAAAGTGCGCTATTCAGGTCGGCCCACCGGGCCGGGTTTCCTACTATATGGGAGAAGAGCAAAAGGGAGTCATACAAGAGACGTCTTAAGGCGACTCTAGTATGGTGTTCTGAGTAGTTCGAGCATTCCATATTCCACTTCCTTAGGGT
>JAALGH010000016.1:62500-65000 GCA_011800155.1 Flammulina velutipes | reverse complement strand
TGAAAGGACGATGCGCTGGGCAGGAAGCGGGGGTTGGGGCAATGTGGGTATAATGTCCTTCCTTTGGATGTCTGAACCCTTCTTGTTAATGGTGTCTTTAAACTCATACTGACTCTACTTTCATTAGGTCCTTCAACCCTTGCGTTGCAATAGCTACCTTCTTAAGCCTTAGTATTAGAGCTGTAGTGAGCTGGGCAAGTAGGTCAATGGAAGGCCTACTTCAGTTGTAGGCCTCGTTCCTACAGCGGCCCGAGATTAGTGTATGGTACCTACTTACTGTATGGTAAGACTTGGTCATACTGACTAGACTTACCTTACTTACTTACTTTAAGTACCTAGCCTACTTACTTACTTAGCTTACTTACTTGACTACTTACTTCACTTACTTAACTTGGGGACTTGGGCTTGCATGCCTGGCTTGCCTCTAAGAGTCAAGGTAAGTGGGCATAAAAGGCTGTTGCATTCATACTGTTTATCCACGGCCATAGGACTTCGAAAGCACCGCATCCCGTCCGATCTGCGCAGTTAACCGGAGTGCCGCCTAGTTAGTACCACGGTGGGGGACCACGCGGGAATCCTGGGTGCTGTGGTTTTTGCCCATGTTCACCTTTTTGAGGGGTCCCCCTTCCTGTAGCAGGGGGGGAGGTCCCCTTTTCATTTAGTGGACGGGGCTCTCACGCCTCATGAAATGCGCTATCCAGGTCGGGATCCCGGGCCGGGTTTCCTACTATATGGGAGAAGGGCAAAAGGGAGACATAGGAAAGAGGTCTTAGGGCTGCTTATCCTATGGCCTTCTGAGTAGCCCGAGCGTACCATACATACACGGTACCCTTGGGGTACTTACTTAGGTATTGGCCTTATGGGCGTAACCTACGTTGAAAAGCCAACACTGTTCAAGGCATTCCGCTTTGAAGGGTAAGGATTGAGGCTCACTTATCAGGGTACTCAGTCTTGGTGGTAAAGCTAGTGAGTGGTACCCACCAGCCACTCAAAGCCTTGGTTCGCTGCTCTTATTGGCGAGCCCGGGTCAAGAGATAAGTCTGCTAGGTCTCACCTTGGCAATACTGAGTGCCTCACGGGCCTCGCGGGTATGCCTGGCCCTTTGACCTGCCCCGGGAAGTATACTAGTAAAGACTTCCTTAGGCTTGGGCAAGGGCTAAGTGGTACGTTGCGGGAACGGTTGAGGTCTCAGAGGCTAAGGTTGGAGCAAGGCAAAGGAAACGAGTGAGGTATAGTAAGGGCCGGGAAGGGAGAGGCAGTAGAGGGTAGTGTAGAGTTGGTGGTAGTAGTAGTGGTAGGTAGGTATGTATGTATTAGTAAGTAGTAGTATAGATAGGATCATTAGTTGTAAACAGTGTAGTGACTTGTATAGTAGTAGCAGTGCAATAGACAATGTTGAACGGGTAGAAGCCGTAAGGTGAGGTGCAGTCCTATCATAACCCTAACATAGTACTAAGAGAAGGCCATAGGATGCTCGTATGAGTACTGATGAAGGTCTATGCAATGCTTGTAAGGCTCATTTGTAACCCTAAGGGTACTGCTAATGAGAAGGTCTTAGGGTACTTGGTATGAACCTATGTCATGTCTTGATGTACTTGTATGGTAGACCTATAGGCTTAGAGTGTTCGTATGGGGTCTCGTAGACTCTTAGTGTAGTTGTATGGGGCTATAGCATCTCTTACAGTGCTCGTATGGACTCTTAGTGTAGTTGTATAGGCCTACGACATGTCTTAGGGTGTTCGTATGGACTCTTAGTGTAGTTGTATGGGGCTATAGCATCTCTTACAGTGCTCGTATGGACTCTTAGTGTAGTTGTATAGGCCTACGACATGTCTTAGGGTGTTCGTATGGACTCTTAGTGTAGTCGTATGGGGCTATAGCATCTCTTACAGTGCTCGTATGGACTCTTAGTGTAGTTGTATAGGCCTACGACATGTCTTAGGGTGTTCGTATGGACTCTTAGTGTAGTCGTATGGGGCTATAGCATCTCTTACAGTGCTCGTATGGACTCTTAGTGTAGTTGTATAGGCCTACGACATGTCTTAGGGTGTTCGTATGGACTCTTAGTGTAGTCGTATGGGGCTATAGCATCTCTTACAGTGCTCGTATGGACTCTTAGTGTAGTTGTATAGGCCTACGACATGTCTTAGGGTGTTCGTATGGACTCTTAGTGTAGTCGTATGGGGCTATAGCATCTCTTACAGTGCCAGTATGGACTCTTAGTGCAGTTGCATAGGCCTACGACATGTCTTAGGGTGTTCGTATGGACTCTTAGTGTAGTCGTATAGGCCTTAGGGTGTTCGTATGGACCTAGAGCATGTTGTTGTAAGAGTACAATGTCTTAGTGTAGCATTAATAGAGGTCTTAGCATGTCTGTATGTATGGTTGTATCAGTGAAGGAGACAGATTAGGGTGCTTGTATGGCACCCATAGGGCATGCTTTAGGGCCAGTAAGCCCCGGGGTACTGCCTACCAAGTCTGCAAGGGGTGCCCCCCCTCA
>JAALGH010000016.1:10000-12500 GCA_011800155.1 Flammulina velutipes | reverse complement strand
GTTCGCTGCTCTTATTGGCGAGCCCGGGTCAAGAGATAAGTCTGCTAGGTCTCACCTTGGCAATACTGAGTGCCTCACGGGCCTCGCGGGTATGCCTGGCCCTTTGACCTGCCCCGGGAAGTATACTAGTAAAGACTTCCTTAGGCTTGGGCAAGGGCTAAGTGGTACGTTGCGGGAACGGTTGAGGTCTCAGAGGCTAAGGTTGGAGCAAGGCAAAGGAAACGAGTGAGGTATAGTAAGGGCCGGGAAGGGAGAGGCAGTAGAGGGTAGTGTAGAGTTGGTGGTAGTAGTAGTGGTAGGTAGGTATGTATGTATTAGTAAGTAGTAGTATAGATAGGATCATTAGTTGTAAACAGTGTAGTGACTTGTATAGTAGTAGCAGTGCAATAGACAATGTTGAACGGGTAGAAGCCGTAAGGTGAGGTGCAGTCCTATCATAACCCTAACATAGTACTAAGAGAAGGCCATAGGATGCTCGTATGAGTACTGATGAAGGTCTATGCAATGCTTGTAAGGCTCATTTGTAACCCTAAGGGTACTGCTAATGAGAAGGTCTTAGGGTACTTGGTATGAACCTATGTCATGTCTTGATGTACTTGTATGGTAGACCTATAGGCTTAGAGTGTTCGTATGGGGTCTCGTAGACTCTTAGTGTAGTTGTATGGGGCTATAGCATCTCTTACAGTGCTCGTATGGACTCTTAGTGTAGTTGTATAGGCCTACGACATGTCTTAGGGTGTTCGTATGGACTCTTAGTGTAGTTGTATGGGGCTATAGCATCTCTTACAGTGCTCGTATGGACTCTTAGTGTAGTTGTATAGGCCTACGACATGTCTTAGGGTGTTCGTATGGACTCTTAGTGTAGTCGTATGGGGCTATAGCATCTCTTACAGTGCTCGTATGGACTCTTAGTGTAGTTGTATAGGCCTACGACATGTCTTAGGGTGTTCGTATGGACTCTTAGTGTAGTCGTATGGGGCTATAGCATCTCTTACAGTGCTCGTATGGACTCTTAGTGTAGTTGTATAGGCCTACGACATGTCTTAGGGTGTTCGTATGGACTCTTAGTGTAGTCGTATGGGGCTATAGCATCTCTTACAGTGCTCGTATGGACTCTTAGTGTAGTTGTATAGGCCTACGACATGTCTTAGGGTGTTCGTATGGACTCTTAGTGTAGTCGTATGGGGCTATAGCATCTCTTACAGTGCCAGTATGGACTCTTAGTGCAGTTGCATAGGCCTACGACATGTCTTAGGGTGTTCGTATGGACTCTTAGTGTAGTCGTATAGGCCTTAGGGTGTTCGTATGGACCTAGAGCATGTTGTTGTAAGAGTACAATGTCTTAGTGTAGCATTAATAGAGGTCTTAGCATGTCTGTATGTATGGTTGTATCAGTGAAGGAGACAGATTAGGGTGCTTGTATGGCACCCATAGGGCATGCTTTAGGGCCAGTAAGCCCCGGGGTACTGCCTACCAAGTCTGCAAGGGGTGCCCCCCCTCAAATCTTGGGCTTGGGGGAAAAAGCGCACCCTCTACCATGCCTCCAGTGCCTCTAGGTGGCTTTCCTACTCTGATTAGGTGACATGAAAGTGGTCTGGAGGCCAGAGTGGCCACTGGAGGGACGAGGAGGCCACTTGGCAGGGACGAACCCCCCTAAACCCGGACTTGGAGGGGGGGCATGCTCTTTTGACCACTTTCCCACGCCGCTAGCTCTTCCTGGTGGCCTGTCCAACATTCCAGAGGCCTAAACGAGTGGTTTGGAACCCTTCCCGGTGGGCAGGCGGGTCGTTTTCATTTAGTGGACGGGGCTCTCACGCCTCATAAAGTGCGCTATTCAGGTCGGCCCACCGGGCCGGGTTTCCTACTATATGGGAGAAGAGCAAAAGGGAGTCATACAAGAGACGTCTTAAGGCGACTCTAGTATGGTGTTCTGAGTAGTTCGAGCATTCCATATTCCACTTCCTTAGGGTTGTGTTGATAGGCAACGCTTATGGCGTAGCCGACCTTGAACAGCTGAAACACTCTTCGGGCTTGCTCGAAGGGTTAGTAGTAACCTATTGGCGGGACGACTGGCTGTCTTTGAACCGAGCTATTGATGTGCTTGCCTAGCAAGATGTACTGGCTTGGGATAAGGGGACATAGCCTGGCCGGGATCAGTTCTTCATTGAGCTGTGGGCCTAACAAAGTCAAGTAGTACTATTGTTGTATTGCTTGCGCTGAGCGAGAGGTGTGGGTTGCTAGCTGATAGCTAATCCTGCCTGCCGTTAACCAGTTGAGAATCCATTGCGACTGCGCGGTCTAACGGCTGCCGGTTGTCGATAGTTCTCCCTGTAGGACACGATCCTTGTTGCTGGCCTCTAAGGGGTCTTACAACGAGGTGAAGTGAGCCTAGAATTTGTGAGACTCGGGGAACATGGTGTCTTGGTCGGTCTCTGCGTGTCTCTTAGTAACGCCTCACGGTGTGAACAGGACCCATAGCGCTGACTGAGTCTTCAACTCA
>JAALGH010000016.1:0-2500 GCA_011800155.1 Flammulina velutipes | reverse complement strand
CGGAGTGCCGCCTAGTTAGTACCACGGTGGGGGACCACGCGGGAATCCTGGGTGCTGTGGTTTTTGCCCATGTTCACCTTTTTGAGGGGTCCCCCCTTCCTGTAGCAGGGGGGGAGGTCCCCTTTTCATTTAGTGGACGGGGCTCTCACGCCTCATGAAATGCGCTATCCAGGTCGGGATCCCGGGCCGGGTTTCCTACTATATGGGAGAAGGGCAAAAGGGAGACATAGGAAAGAGGTCTTAGGGCTGCTTATCCTATGGCCTTCTGAGTAGCCCGAGCGTACCATACATACACGGTACCCTTGGGGGTACTTACTTAGGTATTGGCCTTATGGGCGTAACCTACGTTGAAAAGCCAACACTGTTCAAGGCATTCCGCTTTGAAGGGTAAGGATTGAGGCTCACTTATCAGGGTACTCAGTCTTGGTGGTAAAGCTAGTGAGTGGTACCCACCAGCCACTCAAAGCCTTGGTTCGCTGCTCTTATTGGCGAGCCCGGGTCAAGAGATAAGTCTGCTAGGTCTCACCTTGGCAATACTGAGTGCCTCACGGGCCTCGCGGGTATGCCTGGCCCTTTGACCTGCCCCGGGAAGTATACTAGTAAAGACTTCCTTAGGCTTGGGCAAGGGCTAAGTGGTACGTTGCGGGAACGGTTGAGGTCTCAGAGGCTAAGGTTGGAGCAAGGCAAAGGAAACGAGTGAGGTATAGTAAGGGCCGGGAAGGGAGAGGCAGTAGAGGGTAGTGTAGAGTTGGTGGTAGTAGTAGTGGTAGGTAGGTATGTATGTATTAGTAAGTAGTAGTATAGATAGGATCATTAGTTGTAAACAGTGTAGTGACTTGTATAGTAGTAGCAGTGCAATAGACAATGTTGAACGGGTAGAAGCCGTAAGGTGAGGTGCAGTCCTATCATAACCCTAACATAGTACTAAGAGAAGGCCATAGGATGCTCGTATGAGTACTGATGAAGGTCTATGCAATGCTTGTAAGGCTCATTTGTAACCCTAAGGGTACTGCTAATGAGAAGGTCTTAGGGTACTTGGTATGAACCTATGTCATGTCTTGATGTACTTGTATGGTAGACCTATAGGCTTAGAGTGTTCGTATGGGGTCTCGTAGACTCTTAGTGTAGTTGTATGGGGCTATAGCATCTCTTACAGTGCTCGTATGGACTCTTAGTGTAGTTGTATAGGCCTACGACATGTCTTAGGGTGTTCGTATGGACTCTTAGTGTAGTTGTATGGGGCTATAGCATCTCTTACAGTGCTCGTATGGACTCTTAGTGTAGTTGTATAGGCCTACGACATGTCTTAGGGTGTTCGTATGGACTCTTAGTGTAGTCGTATGGGGCTATAGCATCTCTTACAGTGCTCGTATGGACTCTTAGTGTAGTTGTATAGGCCTACGACATGTCTTAGGGTGTTCGTATGGACTCTTAGTGTAGTCGTATGGGGCTATAGCATCTCTTACAGTGCTCGTATGGACTCTTAGTGTAGTTGTATAGGCCTACGACATGTCTTAGGGTGTTCGTATGGACTCTTAGTGTAGTCGTATGGGGCTATAGCATCTCTTACAGTGCTCGTATGGACTCTTAGTGTAGTTGTATAGGCCTACGACATGTCTTAGGGTGTTCGTATGGACTCTTAGTGTAGTCGTATGGGGCTATAGCATCTCTTACAGTGCCAGTATGGACTCTTAGTGCAGTTGCATAGGCCTACGACATGTCTTAGGGTGTTCGTATGGACTCTTAGTGTAGTCGTATGGGGCTATAGCATGTCTTACGTGCTCGTATGGACTCTTAGTGTAGTTGTATAAGGCCTACGCATGTCTTGGGTGTTCGTATGGACTCTAGTGTAGTCGTATGGGGCTATAGCATCTCTACAGTGCCAGTATGGACTCTTAGTGCAGTTGCATAGCCTACGACATGTTTAGGGGGTTCTATGGACTCTTAGTGTAGTCGTATAGCCTTAGGGTGTTTCGTAGGACCTAGAGCATGTGTTGTAAGAGTACAATGTCTAGTGTGCATTAAATAGAGGGTCTTAGCATGTCTGTATGTATGGTTGTATCAGTGAAGGAGACAGATTAGGGTGCTTGTATGGCACCCATAGGGCATGCTTTAGGGCCAGTAAGCCCCGGGGTCTGCCTACCAAGTCTGCAAGGGGTGCCCCCCCTCAAATCTTGGGCTTGGGAAAAAGCGCACCCTCTACCATGCCTCCAGTGCCTCTAGGTGGCTTTCCTACTCTGATTAGGTGACATGAAAGTGGGTCTGGAGGCCAGAGTGGCCACTGGAGGGACGAGGAGGCCACTTGGCAGGGACGAACCCCCCTAAACCCGGACTTGGAGGGGGGGCATGCCTCTTTGACCACTTTCCCACGCCGCTAGCTCTTCCTGGTGGCCTGTCCAACATTCCAGAGGCCTAAACGAGTGGTTTGGAACCCTTCCCGGTGGGCAGGCGGGTCGTTTTCATTTAGTGGACGGGGCTCTCACGCCTCATAAAGTGCGCT